>WNGS01048811.1:15441-34053 GCA_020271785.1 Procambarus virginalis | reverse complement strand
CCCTCTCTGCGCTCTTCCCACCAGGTGCAGGGCAGCGGGGCTGTCCGGGAGTGCGGTTAACTAAATAGAGGAGAGTGAGCAAGGTCGCAGCTCCCGTGGGAGAGGAAGTCTCCTTCCCTGGGGCGCTCTCCTCCCTCCCTCCCTCCCTCCTTCTCCCTCCTAGCCTCCTCCCTGACCTCCCTCCTTCCCAATGTTCGTTCCCTCCCTCCCGAGGGTGCCACGCGCCGCTCCTGGCCACCTCCCTGATGGAGGGGCATGAATCACTGAACACACAACCACTGAACATCAGGCTACAACAGCGGACTGCTGGAAGGATTATAGCAGAGAGATGGGGGGAGGGGGGCACCCCGCTCCCACACCTGGGGCCCAAGAGCTTGGATGTTCTCCAGGGCAAGCTAAGCACTGGAAATAATTAATTCCTAGATAAAAGGATGAGTAGAGCGCCTTCACCTATGCCAATTAAAAAAAAAGACATCTATCTAAATACATGACCAAGGAAAGCGGGCCCGCAAGCACCACGCGAGCATCAGTGTGTATAGATGAAGGGCCAGAGTCCTTCATACAAGCATCTCCGTCCCAATATGAAGAGCTCAACAAACACTGGCCAACCACCAGGCGGGAACTAGACCAACCTAACCTAACCTAACCTAACCTAACCTAACCTAACCTAACCTAACCTAACCTAACCTAACCTCACCTAACCTTTCAAACACACTATATTCCACATGTCTATAACTTTCACTAACCTGTACCTTACCATCATATTCCCCCCCCCACCACCATCACCCACCCCCCACACAAAGGTCGTGAAAGAGGGGGGGGGGGCAGGGATTATAGGTGGGATTTAAGTTAGAGCTCAGAGAAGAACATTAGATGAGGATTTAGTGAGGGATGTTGGGAGCGTGAAGCACACGCTCCCACCACCCAAGAGAGAAGGACTGGAGGGATAGTGTGTGGATAGTGTGTGTGGATCATAGTGTGGATCACAGTGCTGGCATACGACTCACACACAGGTGGTAGGTGGCAGCAGTTAAGGCTGTGACTAGGAGGCCTGGTCAGAGACCGGGCCGCGGGAACAGTGATCCTTGGAACCAACATAAGGGTGGTTGGATATTAATGTTGGTTTACGTTAGTGTTGAGGGGTAACTGATGTAGACCAGCTGTTGCGTTGATGAGGACGGGCTGCTGTGTTGATGATGACGGGCTGCTGTGTTGATGATGACGGGCTGCTGTGTTGATGAGGACAGGCTGCTGTGTTGATGAGGACAGGCTGCTGTGTTGATGATGACAGGCTGCTGTGTTGATGATGACAGGCTGCTGTGTTGATGATGACGGGCTGCTGTGTTGATGATGACGGGCTGCTGTGTTGATGATGACGGGCTGCTGTGTTGATGATGACGGGCTGCTGTGTTGATGAGGACAGGCTGCTGTGTTGATGAGGACAGGCTGCTGTGTTGATGATGACAGGCTGCTGTGTTGATGAGGACAGGCTGCTGTGTTGATGAGGACAGGCTGCTGTGTTGATGAGGACAGGCTGCTGTGTTGATGAGGACAGGCTGCTGTGTTGATGAGGACAGGCTGCTGTGTTGATGATGACGGGCTGTTGTGTTGATGATGACAGGCTGCTGTGTTGATGATGACAGGCTGTTGTGTTGATGACAGGCTGCTGTGTTGATGAGGACAGGCTGCTGTGTTGATGAGGACAGGCTGCTGTGTTGATGATGACGGGCTGTTGTGTTGATGATGACGGGCTGTTGTGTTGATGATGACAGGCTGCTGTGTTGATGATGACAGGCTGCTGTGTTGATGATGACGGGGCTGTTGTGTTGATGATGACGGGCTGCTGTGTGATGATGACAGGCTGCTGTGTTGATGATGACGGGCTGTTGCGTTGATGAGGACAGGCTGCTGTGTTGATGATGACAGGCTGCTGCGTTGATGATGACGGGCTGTTGCGTTGATGAGGACAGGCTGCTGTGCTGATGATGACGGGCTGTTGCGTTGATGATGACAGGCTGCTGTGTTGATGATGACAGGCTGCTGTGTTGATGATGAAGGGCTGTTGCGTTGATGAGGACAGGCTGCTGTGTTGATGATGACAGGCTGCTGTGTTGATGAGGACAGGCTGCTGTGTTGATGAGGACAGGCTGCTGCGTTGATGATGACGGGCTTCTGTGTTGATGATGACAGGCTGCTGCGTTGATGAAGACAGGCTGCTGTGTTGATGATGACGGGCTGCTGTGTTGATGATGACGGGCTGCTGTGTTGATGAGGACAGGCTGCTGTGTTGATGATGACGGGCTTCTGTGTTGATGAGAACAGGCTGCTGTGTTGATGATGACAGGCTGCTGTGTTGATGAGAACAGGCTGCTGTGTTGATGAGGACGGGCTGCTGTGTTAATGAGGACGGGCTGCTGTGTTGATGAGGACGGGCTGCTGTGTTGATGAGAACAGGCTGCTGTGTTGATGAGAACAGGCTGCTGTGTTGATGATGACGGGCTGCTGCGTTGATGAGGACAGGCTGCTGTGTTGATGATGACGGGCAGCTGCGTTGATGAGGACAGGCTGCTGCGTTGATGATGACGGGCTGCTGTGTTGATGAGAACAGGCTGCTGCGTTGATGATGACGGGCTGCGGCTACCTTTTGATCCATACTGATCCATAACCTGTCTCTTCCAGTCCCGTCTATCTCTCCGTCCCTTATTCAACTCAACCACGCCATTCCCTCAACCACATCTTCTCTCAATCCCTAAAACTTCCTTCCTAAGTTACTACAATTTCCACATCTTCAGTCTCTACACCACCCCCACACCCGTCTTCAATCACTAGAAACCCCTTCCTTCTTCAGACACTATACACCCTCCACTTCCCTAACCTTTATCAGTCCATACAACACCTCGGGCCATATTCACGAAGCAGTTACACAAGCACTGACGAACCTGTACATCTTATCTCAATCTTTGGCGGCTTTATTTACAATTATTTAACGAGCTCCGAAGCACCAGGAGGCTGTTTATAACAACAACAACAGTTGATTGGGAAGTTTTCATGCTTGTAAACTGTTTAATAAAGGTAACCAATGCCGTCAAAGATTGAGGACAGATTTACTCATGTACATGTTTCTAAGTACTTGCGTAACTACTTCGTGAATCTGGCCTCTCGTCCCAACTCAATCACTACAATCCTCTCCTTGCTCTCACCAATCACTGCAACCCCCCCCCTCTCCCCCCAATCCCATTCCCTTCAGTCACTTCTTAGGCCCTCCAAGAAGGGGCTGGCCAATGTTTATCTCTCAACCAACAGTTTACAGACTGAGAAATTAAGTGTCAGCGTGTGGGCAACTGTTCGCAGGTGTTGCCAAAGTTGTTGTTGAGTAACAGGTGTTGTTTTGAGTGTGTGGGGGGAGGGGGGTGAGGGGGGCGGATGTGGTGGTTCCCAGGGACCTGGCGGGTCAGCCGCCACCTCACCCGGGGCAACACTTACCCGTGCTGCACTCCTTGGTGTCACCCGCTCACTGGATCTACGCTCTACTATAGTACACTCACTCGTTGTGCACAGTGTAATACACTCACCTCTTGTATACAGTAGTGTAATACACTCACCTCTTGTATACAGTAGTGTAATACACTCACCTCTTGTATACAGTAGTGTAATACACTCACCTGTTGATGATTTCGAGGATCAACGTCCCTGCGGCCCGGTCTCTGCCCACTCCACGCTTCACTCTATATAATTCACTCGTGAATTTCGTCTGCCGTTGTTTAACACGGCCGGAAGTTCATCTCTGTTGCACTTTCCACTTTGAGTCAATTCTAATCAACTTCACAATTCACAAATCTCAACTGCAACTCTCTCTGCACATTGTGCGTGACACGAGGGGTTAAGTCCCGTTGGCTGTGGCGGGTCACTGGATGGGTGACCGTGTGGACTGCCTTACCCTCGACTAGCAACTCTGTACATCTAATTAGCTTCCGGTCCATGATAATTGGAAATCTGTACTATAAGAGGGAATGTCTATGTGTCTCTGTTCGAAGTTGGAGGCCAGACGTGCGGGGCTAGCTTCACCCAGATTGGCAGGGGTAATGGTCTGGGGTGGGGGAGGAACATAGGCTGGTCGGAGTTGCCATATTTCAATAGGGAACAGCGTGTCAGGGCCGCATCCAGACCCCCACCACGATAGTTGGCGCTGCCTGCCAACTACACAGCTAAATATTTTGAAAACTTAAACAAAAAAATTGTTTTTTTTATATAGTAATATGCACCAGTATTCAATGATCTCGGGAAATCTAACAAATTTCCGGCTATCCATAATTTGCCCGTACTCACATGAAACACACGATTCTCCAACAGCTTTAAAGGTTTCTCAAGCCGAGCAACGTTATCAGAGCATTTTTTTCTGACTATTTCACATTGCTAAGCTCCTCTGACTGGTGACCTCCCACACAGTAGACAGAGTCAGAGACAGACTGTAAATAGATGGATGGATAGATTGACATAGATGGATGGATATATGGATAGATGGGATGGATATACGGATAGAAGGATGGATAAATCTATAGATAAATGGATAATTGGATGGATAGATGACTAGATAGATGAGTAGATTGATACATTGATGGATCGAGAGGAGGATAGATAGATGGACGGATAGATGGGTGAATTGATGGGGAAATAGAATGATGAATGGATAGATCGATGTACAGAGAAAGATGGATGGATAGATAGATAGATGGACAGATGGGAGACAGAAAGACCCGGGCAACGCCGGATAACTTCCCAAGAGAAACTATATGTGAGGCATCACAGTCTCATACACCACCGTGGCACTGTCTACTGTCACTGTGGCACCTGTCACCTGTCACTGTGGCACCTGTCACCTGTCACTGTGGCACCTGTCACCTGTCACTGTGGCACCTGTCACTGTGGCACCTGTCACTATGGCACCTCTGCTTCCGTTACAACCACAACCCCAGCCAAGGTCCACCTGTGCTGACGGTTGCTCCTGCACACACACACACACACACACACACACACGTACGTTAGGGGGCCAGGTAGCCTGGTGGATAGCGTGCAGGATTCGTAATTCTGTGGCGCGGGTTCGATTCCCGCACCCGGCAGAAACAAATGGGCAAAGTTTCTTTCACCCTGTATGCCCCTGTTACCTAGCAGTAAATAGGTACCTGGGAGTTAGTCAGCTGTCACGGGCTGCTTCCTGGGGTGTGTGTGTGTGTGGTGTGGAAAAAAAAAAAAGTAGTGTAGTGAGTAAACAGTTGATTGACAGTTGAGAGGCGGGCCGAAAGAGCAAAGCTCAACCCCCGTAAAAATACAACTAAGTGAATACAACTAACTGAATACACACACACACACACACACACACACACAACGCCAAGAACGGAAATAACAGTTGACGGAGGAAGTGGTGAGGAGCTGTTGGGGGGGGGGGGGAGATGTGTAGGGGAGGGTGGGGGGAGATGTGTAGGGGAGGGGGGGGGAGATGTGTAGGGGAGGGGGGGGATGTGTAGGGGAGGGGGGGGGGAGTCTTGGAGGGAAGAGTGGAACAAGTGAGAAGTGTGAGAGTGAGTCACCCAAGAGGTTGGTGGTGTGGGTGTTTAGGAGTCCGGCCTTCTTACCTGCCTGTGCTGGCCAAGAGTATGGTTGAGTTCCTGCGACCCGCCTTTTACTTCTCAATCGTTTAGGACTAGTGTAGTGACCTGATGACCTTGGTGTACTGATATATCTTACTCGCGAGCTGTGGGTGGTGTTATCCCTCTCTTTATCCCAACTGTTCACCACCACCCCGGCCACCTCAACCCGTCCGTCAACCCTGAACCTATACCGTTGATAGGTTAAGTAATAATTGTAAATAAGAAGCAATGAGATGCTTATCTTAACATACTAAGAAGGTTAGGTGAGGTCGGTGTTTTCTATGAAGCTTTTCAAGGTAAACTAAAATATTCACAATCAATTAGTATGTTACATATGCACTTATTAAATAAGCCAATATTGACTGTAAGCAAGTGCGAGAACGGGTTGCCTCGACTCAAGTCCATTGCATCCAGCGGTCGACCCCACAGACGCATTCATAAATTTTTACATGCTGTTCATTCTAAATTGGAATTTTCGCAAATATAAATTAATATTATAATTGCATATTGTGCATATATAGGTATAGGTCAGGTGTTTAGGTTCTGTTGGCGATTATTTGTATTTGTAGTACTTGGGTGAAGCATTTACAGCGTTGTGGTTCGAACAAAATTCGTCAGTGAAGCACTTGTTCCGGAAGTGTTCGAACGTCATCAGTTGTGAGTCGTGCGTAACAGCCCGTCCTCCAAACAAAGATCCAAAAGTGATTCCATGCACCCGCCAAACCCCCTGTTTATGAATGAAAAGCGGTTTACACACGACTCACAACTGCTGACGTTCGAACATATCCGGAACAAGTGCTTCACTGACGAATTTTGTTCGAACCACAACGCTGTAAATGCTTCACCCACGTACTACAAATACAACAGCCCGTCCTCCAAACAAAGATCCAAAAGTGATTCCATGCACCCGCCAAACCCCCTGTTTATGAATGAAAAGCGGTTTACACACGACTCACAACTGCTGACGTTCGAACATATCCGGAACAAGTGCTTCACTGACGAATTTTGTTCGAACCACAACGCTGTAAATGCTTCACCCACGTACTACAAATACAACAGCCCGTCCTCCAAACAAAGATCCAAAAGTGATTCCATGCACCCGCCAAACCCCCTGTTTATGAATGAAAAGCGGTTTACACACGACTCACAACTGCTGACGTTCGAACATATCCGGAACAAGTGCTTCACAGACGAATTTTTTTTCGAATCACAACGCTATAAATGCTTCACCCACGTACTACAAATACAAATAATCGCCAACAGAACCTAAAAACCTAACCTAACCTATCCTATGCCTATATATACACAATATGCAAATATATTATAATATTAATTTATACTTGAGAAAATTCCCGTTTTGAATGAACAGCATGTTAAAATTTATGAATGCGTCTGTGGGGTCGACCGCTGAATGTAATGGACTTGAGTCGAGGACGGGTTGAAATACAAATAATCGCCAGTAGAACCTAAACACCTGACCTAACCTAACCTATGCCTATTTATACACAATATGCTAATATATTATAATATTAATTTATACTTGAGAAAATTCCCGTTTTGAATGAACAGCATGTTAAAATTTATGAATGCGTCTGTGGGGTTGACCGCTGAATGTAATGGACTTGAGTCGAGGACGGGTTGTGCGTAAACAGTTTTTCATTCGTAAACAGCTGGGGTTGGCGGGTACGTGGAAACACTCTTGGGTCTTTGTTTGAGGACGGGCTGCCTGCCAACACATGCCTCTGCTCTACCTGTGCACTGAACGAGGGGCTTACTTCTTCTAGCCTATTAGTGGACATTAATGTTTCCAGTTAACACACCTTCGTCCTATCATCTAATTTTCTCTCAGATGATACTGTCTTGTATGTCGTGAACATGTCTCATGCCACTCTTCTTTCATATAGTGATTACAGGTTCCTTTAGCGTATCCTTCTAGCTCGGAGATTAGTGTCAACAGTGCCAGGTGTATATATCATGAAACTTACAAGTTGCTTGGACACTTTACAAGTTGCTTGGACACTTTACAAGTTGCTTGGACACTTTACAAGTTGCTTGGACACTTTACAAGTTGCTTGGACACTTTACAACTTGCTTGGACACTTTACAACTTGCTTGGACACTTTACAAGTTGCTTGGACACTTTACAAGTTGCTTGGACACTTTACAAGTTGCTTGGACACTTTACAAGTTGCTTGGACACTTTACAAGTTTACAAATTTAAAAGCAAATTTCAAGACTTAAACTTTCTTTTTGTGTGTTTTGCGAGATGTGTGTGTTGAGCATGTCTCATCACGCATGAGTGCGTTGCCTTACACGCACTCAAGAAAGTGTGTTTGGCTTACACACACTCAAGAAAGTGTGTGTTGCCTTACGCACACTCAAGAAAGTGTGTGTTGCCTTACACACACTCAAGAAAGTGTGTGTTGCCTTACACACACTCAAGAAAGTGTGTGTTGCCTTACACGCACTCAAGAAAGTGTGTGTTGCCTTACACGCACTCAAGAAAGTGTGTGTTGCCTTACACACACTCAAGAAAGTGTGTGTTGCCTTACACAACTCAAGAAAGTGTGTGTTGCCTTACACGCACTCAAGAAAGTGTGTGTTGCCTTACACGCACTCAAGAAAGTGTGTTGCCTTACACGCACTCAAGAAAGTGTGTGTTGCCTTACACGCACTCAAGAAAGTGTGTGTTGCCTTACACGCACTCAAGAAAGTGTGTGTTGCCTTACACGCACTCAAGAAAGTGTGTGTTGCCTTACACGCACTCAAGAAAGTGTGTGTTGCCTTACACGCACTCAAGAAAGTGTGTGTTGCCTTACACGCACTCAAGAAAGTGTGTGTTGCCTTACACGCACTCAAGAAAGTGTGTGTTGCCTTACACGCACTCAAGAAAGTGTGTGTTGCCTTACACGCACTCAAGAAAGTGTGTGTTGCCTTACACGCACTCAAGAAAGTGTGTGTTGCCTTACACGCACTCAAGAAAGTGTGTGTTGCCTTACACGCACTCAGAAAGTGTGTGTTGCCTTACACGCACTCAAGAAAGTGTGTGTTGCCTTACACGCACTCAAGAAAGTGTGTGTTGCCTTACACGCACTCAAGAAAGTGTGTGTTGCCTTACACGCACTCAAGAAAGTGTGTGTTGCCTTACACGCACTCAAGAAAGTGTGTGTTGCCTTACACGCACTCAAGAAAGTGTGTGTTGCCTTACACGCACTCAAGAAAGTGTGTGTTGCCTTACACGCACTCAAGAAAGTGTGTGTTGCCTTACACGCACTCAAGAAAGTGTGCGTTGCCTTACACGCACTCAAGAAAGTGTGCGTTGCCTTACACGCACTCAAGAAAGTGTGTGTTGCCTTACACGCACTCAAGAAAGTGTGTGTTGCCTTACACGCACTCAAGAAAGTGTGTGTTGCCTTACACGCACTCAAGAAAGTGTGTGTTGCCTTACACGCACTCAAGAAAGTGTGTGTTGCCTTACACGCACTCAAGAAAGTGCGTTGCTTGACCGACGGTCCACCAACACGATTGTTCCGACTTACTTAAGCAGTTTATAGTGCACAAGACAACTCACCTGGTACTTGAGAGCGTGAGGAACTATAAACAGGTGTGGGCTTCATGTGTTTCATTACACACCTGACACTAATACACACATTCTATTAAGGTTATCTTGAGATGGTTTCGGGGCTTAGCGTCCCCGCGGCCCGGTCCTCGACCAGGCCACTTTTTTTTATTACACACCCCCCGGGAAGCTGCCCGTGGCAGCTGTTAAATTCCCAGGTAACTATTGACTGCTAGGTGAACAGGCGCATCAGAGTGAAAGAAACTTTGCCCGTTTGTTTCCGCCTCCACCGGGGATCGAACCTGAACCTCAGGACTACGAATCAGAAGCGCTGTCCACTCAGCTGTAAGGCCCCCGGAAATATAGTGTATGTAGGCGCCTGATAGCTGGGTGGACAGCGTTTCGGATTCGTAGTCCTGAGGTTCCGGGTTCGATCCCCGGTGGAGGCGGAGACAAATGGGCAAAAATGTTTCTTTCACCCTAATGCCCCTGTTACCTAGAAGTAAATAGGTACCTGGAAGTTAGACAGGTGCTACGGGCTGCTCCCTGGGAGTGGAGGCCTGGTCGAGGACCGGGCCGCGGGGACACTAAGCCCCGAAATCATCTTAAGATAACCTAAGATAACCTTAAGATATAGTGTAAGTCCCTAGTGGAATGTCCCCACTAGGAAATATACATCCAGGAATAATGAATATTATGAACAAATACACCTGACACCATTGTATTATAAAATATTCACCTGACACCACATGATTAACAAATAAATTACCAACACTAAATATTATCAAATATACACGAGACACGACCGGCAGCGGTGATACACGCCTGACACTCTTGAATACAATCAAATATACACCAGAACTTCTGACAAAGACACATACAACATACAACAACTACCCAATATCCCCCCCCCCCCTCAGTGTCACTAAACATGTATATATCGACGTATCAACACAGATATACCACTATTAAATACGTATCAATTATGTCTCTTCCACTTAAAGGACTCTTAAAACTCGTCTCTTAAAGGACTCTTAAAACTTAAGACTCGTCTTCCACTTAAAGGACTCTTAAGACTTAAGACTCGTCTTCCACTTAAAGGATTGTAACGTAAACAACACATGAACAACAATACATTAAAAAGTTACAGCCCGCTCCTGTGCCAGGTAAGACCACAATGGGCTCACCATAGCCCGTGCTACTTGCAACTTTTTGTTCCCGGCAGCTGACTCTTAAACAACAAGAAAGGTCAACAATGCCCCCAGAGTGTGGAGGAAGATCCAGGGACCAGATTCACGCAAGCACTTACGAACGTGTGCATCTTTTCTCAATCTTTGGCGGTTTTGTTTCCAATTATTAAACAGTTAACGAGCTCCGAAGCACCAGGAGGCTGTTTATGACAATAACAACAGTTGAATGGGAAGTTGTCATGCTTGTAAACTGTTTAATAAATGTAACCAAAGCCGTCAAAGATTGAGGAAAGATGTACACGTTTGTAAGTGCTTGCGTAAGTGCTATCGTGAATCTGCCCCCAGGAGGGTAATATTGCCCGCCATAAACATGGGGAATTGAACCGCGTGAAGCGCACAGCTTAATGAGCTGCTGTTGTTTTAGATTCAGCTACTTAGAACAAAAGTTCCAAAGTAGCACGGGCTATGGTGAGCCCGTAGTGGACTTACAGCCCCGCTCCTCTGCCAGGTAACTATAATGAGCCGCGCAGGTCGGCTGTTTAGTCATGAGGTGGCGGGCGTGGGAGAGGTGACGGGGTCCCCCCTCCCATCCTTCCCCCTCTCTCACCCATCCCACTGCCCCGGAATGACGGGAAAGGCCAGTGGATAGGAGTTAGGGGAGGGAAGGGAAGGGGGGTCGCGGGAGTCCTGATGGGAAGGAAGAGGGTGCACGAGGAGCAGTGGAAGAGGAGAGAAGAGGGGGGAGAATAGTGACAGCAAGAAGAAGGAAGTGAAGGAAGCCAGAAGTAACAGGGAGAGTTTAAAGTCTTAAGGGGAAGAGGGGAGTGAGAGGGGAAGGGAAAAGAGAGAGAGGGAGGGAGAAGGGAAGGGAGAGAGGGGAAGGGGTAAGATACAGAATATGGAGTAGAAAGTTAAAGGCGAAGAATGGAAGGAAGGAGGCATCACGCACTGTGAAGGCCCACGAGGGGGAGTGGGGGTGACATGGGGTGTGAGGGAGGGGGAGGGGGAGGGACATGAAGGTAAGGCGTGCATGTAAGGCAAGCCTGGTACCTCCCGGGTAGGAAACAGAGAGTGAGGGTGAGAGAGAGGCGACACAGGGCCACAGTGCTCGGTGCTGGGGCCACATTCTCTCGCTGACACATGTACATGACCTGTCAGGATAACACACATCCCTACGGACAGTGTGCAACTATGAGGGCAAGAGTTGCAACATTGCACAGAAGCTGGAGCCATGAGGGGGGGGGGTGTAGGGAAGACCGTAGTGCAGGTGTCGCCAGCAAGAGCAACGGCCTGCAACAAGAGAATGCAGCTCAATGAGCCACTTTAGACATTAATACGAGAAAGGTGTGGAATAAAAAAAAAACCTTACCATTAACCGACCATGAGGAGTAGGAAAGACGGGTTAAGGAGCTAGAGCTTGGCCCCGCCTGCACATGTAGCTGAGCACAGCTAGAGGCCAGTGTAGTGCGGGCAGGTGTGGGTGTGACAGGTGTGTGGGACAGACAGGTATTGCCTCTTTACCTGCGAGTTCCCACGCCCCCTCACCGTCTGAGGCGATCACCGCCACCGCTACCACCACCGCCACCACCACCACCACCACCACTACCCTCCCCACCACTCCCCCCCCCCCACCACTCCCCCCCCCTCGACCCCCTCCCCACCCCATTCGACCCCATCCACCTCCTCCTCACTTTTTATACCTATCCTAAATTACTGCTGTTTATACATTTTTTCCCCAACTTTCCACTTTCGTCAAGTTGCTTCCCTCCCCCCCCAGTGATCGTTCCCCGCGCTCACAGGGGGGCGGGGGGGGGGGGGGCGGGGGGGGTACTCTCCGGGGTGGGTAGTCAGACATTGACCGAGGTCACGGTCAAGCACAAGGGGTCAGGTACTGGGAGCAGGTGTTCCGTCACCTGTTGTGCTAACAACTCCGAAGCCTGTCAAGCAGGTTCGAAGCAGTTGCTAATGACTAGGATCGTTTAGCTTGTGAATGGTCAAGGTCACCAGCTGCTGGATTATTATTATTATTATTATTATTATTATTATTATTATTATTATTATTATTATTATTATTATTATTATTATTATTTACTCAAAAAATCACAATAACGTGATATATTTTAATGCGAAAATCAGCAAGAGCAATGGGAAGGATTCGAACCCTTGAGGCGAGTGCTCGCCTGGAGCACCACATGGAATACGCCACACATCCTCTGAACTCCACTGAGTCCACAGGATGTACTCACCAAGTTATGTTTGTGGAGGTTGAGCTCTGGCTCTTTAGGCCCGCCTCAACGTGTGGAGGCACTAGTGAAGCCACTCCAGGCTTCACATGTACTCCCCCCCCCCCCTGCACTTTGGTGTAGGTGCTGGGGTTCACGCGTCAGGTCAGGGGCGCGGCTTGGGAGTACCTATTTTGAGGGTTCGAATCTCCACCCCCACCCACCAGGATGCAGCCCCACAACATGCTGACTATAACTCCTCCTTACCTATTTACTGCTAGGTGGACAGGGGCATTGGGTGATAGGAAACGCGTCCTATACTATTTCCGGCCCGCCCGGGTCTCGAACCCGGAAGTGTCCTATTGTAAGTCGAGAACCGGACATCACTATACGGCCCTTTAGGTCTGGTACCCTCAGGTGTGGAGCCCTCAGGTCTGGTACCCTCAGGTCTGGTACCCTCAGGTATTGTGCCCTCAGGTCTGGAGCCCTCAGGTGTGGAGCCCTCAGGTCTGGTACCCTCAGGTCTGGTACCCTCAGGTATTGTGCCCTCAGGTCTGGAGCCCTCAGGTCTGGAGCCCTCAGGTCTGGAGCCCTCAGGTATTGTGCCCTCAGGTCTGGAGCCCTCAGGTCTGGAGCCCTCAGGTCTGGAGCCCTCAGGTCTGGAGCCCTCAGGTATTGTGCCCTCAGGTCTGGAGCCCTCAGGTATTGTGCCCTCAGGTCTGGAGCCCTCAGGTCTGGAGCCCTCAGGTCTGGAGCCCTCAGGTATTGTGCCCTCAGGTCTGGTACCCTCAGGTATTGTGCCCTCAGGTGTGGAGCCCTCAGGTGTGGAGCCCTCAGGTCTGGTACCCTCAGGTCTGGTACCCTCAGGTATTGTGCCCTCAGGTCTGGAGCCCTCAGGTCTGGAGCCCTCAGGTCTGGAGCCCTCAGGTCTGGAGCCTTCAGGTCTGGAGCCCTCAGGTCTGGAGCCCTCAGGTCTGGTGCCCTCAGGTCTTGGGCCCTCAGGTCTAGAGCCCTCAGGTCTGGTGCCTTCAGGTCTGGTGCCCTCAGGTCTGGTGCCCTCAGGTCTGGTGCCCTCAGGTCTGGAGCCCTCAGGTCTGGAGCCCTCAGGTCTGGTGCCCTTAGGTCTGGAGCCCTCAGGTCTGAAGCCCTCAGGTCTGGAGCCCACAGGTCTGGAGCCCTCAGGTCTGGAGCCCTCAGGTCTGGTGCCCTCAGGTCTCGTGCCCTCAGGTCTCGTGCCCTCAGGTATCGTGCCCTCAGGTCTGGTGCCCTCAGGTCTTGAGCCGTCAGGTCTGGAGCCTTCAGGTCTGGAGCCCTCAGGTCTGGAGCCCTCAGGTCTGGAGCCCTCAGGTCTGGTGCCCTCAGGTCTTGAGCCGTCAGGTCTGGAGCCTTCAGGTCTGGAGCCCTCAGGTCTGGAGCCCTCAGGTCTGGAGCCCTCAGGTCTGGTGCACTCAGGTCTGGTGCCCTCAGGTCTGGAGCCCTCAGGTCTGGAGCCCTCAGGTCTTGTGCACTCAGGTCTGGTGCCCTCAGGTCTGGAGCCCTCAGGTCTGGTGCCCTCAGGTCTGGAGCCCTCAGGTCTGGTGCCCTCAGGTCTCGTGCCCTCAGGTCTGCAGCCCTCAGGTCTGGAGCCCTCAGGTCTGGAGCCCTCAGGTCTGGAGCCCTCAGGTCTGGTGCCCTCAGGTCTGGAGCCCTCAGGTCTGGAGCCCTCAGGTGTGGAGCCCTCAGGTCTGGTGCCCTCAGGTCTGGAGCCCTCAGGTCTGGTGCCCTCAGGTCTGGAGTCCTCAGGTCTGGAGCCCTCAGGTCTGGTGCCCTCAGGTCTGGAGCCCTCAGGTCTGGAGCCCTCAGGTCTCGTGCCCTCAGGTCTGGAGCCCTCAGGTCTGGAGCCCTCAGGTGTGGAGCCCTCAGGTCTGGTGCCCTCAGGTCTGGAACCCTCAGGTCTGGTGCCCTCAGGTCTGGAGCTCTCAGGTCTGGAGCCCTCAGGTCTGGTGCCCTCAGGTCTGGTGCCCTCAGGTCTGGTGCCCTCAGGTCTGGTGCCCTCAGGTCTGGAGCCCTCAGGTCTGGTGCCCTCAGGTCTGGAGCCATCAGGTCTGGTGCCCTCAGTGAGGGTAACCCCTATAGAGTCCTCAGGGCAGTAAGGGCTTGCTATACGCAAACAACAAGTCTCTCCCTCTCTGTCCGCCGTGACCTGAGATGAGGATGAGGCGGGAGAGGTCGGGAGGCAGGTCACCACCGTGACCCCGGACAAGGGGGGTCTAGGGCAAGCTTTTGTGCGCGGCCAACCTTCCTGCGGTCCAGGGAACATTGTGGGAATAATGAACAACAAATGGGGTTTGTATGGGGCACTCAAACTGAACAACAGGGGCCACACAGGACTGTACCAACTGGGGGCCACACAGGACTGTACCAACAGGGGCCACACAGGACTGTACCAACAGGGGCCACACAGGACTGTACCAACAGGGGCCACACAGGACTGTACCAACAGGGGCCACACAGAACTGTACCAACAGAGAGAGGAGAGTGAACAAGGCTGCCAGCACGCCGCGTGGGTCATAGTGACCCTGGAGTATGGAACAAGTGAAGTCTCGGAGAGGTCAGCGGAAGTGAGATGGGGGGGGGGGGGGTTGGAACAACCGGGAGGGGGGGGGGTACAATGGCACAGTACTCTCTTTGTTGGACAGTCTTACATGTGACTAAGTTGTTGAGCTTCAGCTCCTGAGCTCCGTCATTAAAATTATTCGTTTCTTAATTCAGTGACGTCCTGTATTCACCTGCAGGCCACCACCTGCCCATCGGTGGTCTCCACGGGGACTGGAAGCCGGTGGCTTGTCAAGGTCTGCATTTTTTTTACGGCCTGTGACGTCTCCTTCTGTGTGACGTCTCCTTTTGTGTGACGTCTCCTTCTGTGTGACGTCTCCTTCTGTGTGACGTCTCCTTCTGTGTGACGTCTCCTTCTGTGTGACGTCTCCATTTGTGTGACGTCTCCTTCTGTGTGACGTCTCCTGTGTGACGTCTCCTTCTGTGTGACGTCTCCTTCTGTGTGACGTCTCCTTTTGTGTGACGTCTCCTTCTGTGTGACGTCTCCACAAGACATCACCAACAGGACAGGTGTCAACAGAGAGGCCACAAGACATCGCCAACAGTACAGGTGTCAACAGAGAGGCCACAAGACGACACCAACAGTACAGGTGTCAACAGAGAGGCCACAAGACGACACCAACAGTACAGGTGTCAACAGAGAGGCCACAAGACGACACCAACAGTACAGGTGTCAACAGAGAGGCCACAAGACATCACCAACAGTACAGGTGTCAACAGAGAGGCCACAAGACGACACCAACAGTACAGGTGTCAACAGAGAGGCCACAAGACGACACCAACAGTACAGGTGTCAACAGAGAGGCCACAAGACGACACCAACAGTACAGGTGTCAACAGAGAGGCCACAAGACGACACCAACAGTACAGGTGTCAACAGAGAGGCCACAAGACGACACCAACAGTACAGGTGTCAACAGAGAGGGCAGGAAGACGGTTTACCCAACAAGCAGCAGACGGCGTCTCAGATGAGCGCCTTCCCACACTGTAGTGAATCTTGAAGCAATCCATTCCCAGGTGAAGAGGTCACACTTTCCCTCCCCCCAGCTGCTGGAGGAAGCTGCCATACTTCCCCCAGCTGCTGGAGGAAGCTGCCATACTTCCCCCAGCTGCTGGGGGAAGCTGACATACTTCCCCCCAGCTGCTGGGTGTCCGAGCCCAGTGACAGACCCTCAGGGAAGCTACTCACTACACCTGCATCTTGCCCGTCTCGGCCTGAATCTTTCGCGTGACTTTGATGGTGTTCCGATTATATATACTTGTTAGCAAACGTATTAGCAAACTAATACAACATGTATACCTGGAGTGTAGCGGATGTATGAGCACACTGCTCGTTTGTATGCTGCCTGGGGCGCCCAGGACCTCGGGTCTATGCCACACTGACGACTGTTCAGATTCGATTCTGTCACAGAATTTTGTTTTTCCCCGCACTAAAAGTTGCCGTGAAGCTTGGATTAAGCGGGAGACACGTTGGTTGCCTCGCCCCGTGGGTGTGACGCCCTCGGGGGAACTACCGCTCACCTGGAATGAGGCTGTTGGTGAAGCTGAGGAGTCGACGACGGGCTGTCACGCCTCCCCCGGGGGACCAACTAAGGGCTCTGTCTGCCTTCATGCAGTGTCTGTATGGCTCTGCTTCTCCAGCAGACACACACACACACACACACACACACACACACACACACACACACACACACACACACACACACACACACACACACACACACACACAAGGGATCTGGTAGCTAAGTAGACCGCGCGGGACTCGTAATCCTGAGGCCCGGGTTCGATTCCCGCCGCCAGCAGAGACAAATGGGCAGAGTTTCCTTCACCCTGATGCCCCTGTTACCTAGCAGTAAATAGATACCTGGGAGTTAGTCAGCTGCTACAGGCTGCTTCCTGGGGCTGTGTGTGTGTGTGTGTGTACTCACCTAGTTGTGTTTGCGGGGGTAGAGCTTTGTCTCTTTGGTCCCGCCTCTCAACTGTCAATCAATTAATGTACAGGTTCCTGAGCCTACTGGGCTCTATCATATCTACATTTGAAACTGTGTATGGAGTCAGCCTCCACCACATCACTTCCTAATGCATTCCGTCTGTTAACTACTCTGACACTGAAACAAAATTCTTTCTAACGTCTCTGTGGCTCATCTGGGTACTAAGTTTCCACCTGTCCCCTTGTTCGTGTCCCACCCGTGGTGAAGAGTTTGTCTTTGTCCACCCTGTCAATTCTCCTGAGAATTTTATAGGTGGTTATCATGTCTCCCCTTACTCTTCTGTTTTCCAGGGATGTGAGGTTCAGCTCCCTTAGCCTTTCCTCTTAGCTCATACCTCTCAGTTCCGGGACGAGCCTGGTGGCATACCGCTGAATCTTCTCTAACTTCGTCTTGTGTTTAACTAGGTATGGACTCCAGGCTGGAGCTGCAAACTCCAGTATTGGTCTGACATAAGTGGTATACAGGGTTCTGAACGATTCCTTACACAAGTTTCTAAAGCCAGTTCTTATGCGTGTGTGTTTGTTAGAGAGTGTGCGTGTTAGAGAGATCATATTGTTTGTTGGTTTGTGTGATATATATATATATATATATATATATATATATATATATATATATATATATATATATATATATATATATATATATATATATATATATATAATAGAGGAAAAAGACGGGGTCCAAGAGCTAATGTTTCACCCTGCAGGCAGAAATAGTTGAGCTATACACATGCATCATGAAGCCGTCCCTATACAACGAGACCCAGATGAAATGTTATTCTCCACGAAATTGTGACTGCAGTTCATATTGGTGTGTGAGTGCGTGCGTGGGTGAATGCGTGCGTGGGTGTGTGCGTGCGTGGGTCCAGTATCGTATCTGTTACACTAACCTCCAGAGGAGAAATAATAGTGGAATTATCATACTTCTGGCGCTCACATATTCATATCGCATTAATTTTTTTTATTTTTTTATTCTATAAGTTTAAGCAAATGTTACATTTGAATAATGTTATTTATTTTTTTAGTATACAAGTTTTAAAAACATTTCAATAATAGGCTATCGCGTGGTCTTACTATATCAACACTGTCTCTCCACCCAACACTGGCTGCCAGTTTTTATGGGAAGGAAATTATCATATTGATGCCTCGCCCTGTGTTTTGATAGAATAATGTGTGTGTGTGTGTGTGTGTGTGTGTGTGTGTGTGTGTGTGGTGTGTGTGTGTGTGTGTGTGGTGTGTGTGTGTGTGTGTGTACTCACCTAATTGTACTCACCTAATTGTGCTTGCGGGGGTTGAGCTTTGGCTCTTTGGTCCCGCCTCTCAACTGTCAATCAACAGGTGTACAGATTCCTGAGCCTACTGGGCTCTATCATATCTACACTTGAAACTGTGTATGGAGTCAGCCTCCACA
>WNGS01048811.1:0-14441 GCA_020271785.1 Procambarus virginalis | reverse complement strand
CCACCTCCTCCTCACTTTTATACCTATCCTAAATTACTGCTGTTTATACATTTTTTCCCCAACTTTCCACTTTCGTCAAGTTGCCTCCCTCCCCCCCCCCCCCAGTGATCGTTCCCCGCGCTCACAGGGGGGCGGGGGGGGGGGGGGGGGGTACTCTCCGGGTGGGTAGTCAGACATTGACCGAGGTCACGGTCAAGCACAAGGGGTCAGGTACTGGGAGCAGGTGTTCCGTCACCTGTTGTGCTAACACTCCGAAGCCTGTCAAGCAGGTTCGAAGCAGTTGCTAATGACTAGGATCGTTTAGCTTGTGAATGGTCAAGGTCACCAGCTGCTGGATTATTATTATTATTATTATTATTATTATTATTATTATTATTATATTATTATTATTATTATTATTATTATTATTTACTCAAAAAATCACAATAACGTGATATATTTTAATGCGAAAATCAGCAAGAGCAATGGAAGGATTCGAACCCTTGAGGCGAGTGCTCGCCTGGAGCACCACATGGAATACGCCACACATCCTCTGAACTCCACTGAGTCCACAGGATGTACTCACCAAGTTATGTTTGTGGAGGTTGAGCTCTGGCTCTTTAGGCCCGCCTCAACGTGTGGAGGCACTAGTGAAGCCACTCCAGGCTTCACATGTACCCCCCCCCCCCCCCCTGCACTTTGGTGTAGGTGCTGGGGTTCACGCGTCAGGTCAGGGGCGCGGCTTGGGAGTACCTATTTTGAGGGTTCGAATCTCCACCCCCACCCACCAGGATGCAGCCCCACAACATGCTGACTATAACTCCTCCTTACCTATTTACTGCTAGGTGGACAGGGGCATTGGGTGATAGGAACGCGTCCTATACTATTTCCGGCCCGCCCGGGTCTCGAACCCGGAAGTGTCCTATTGTAAGTCGAGAACCGGACATCACTATACGGCCCTTTAGGTCTGGTACCCTCAGGTGTGGAGCCCTCAGGTCTGGTACCCTCAGGTCTGGTACCCTCAGGTATTGTGCCCTCAGGTCTGGAGCCCTCAGGTGTGGAGCCCTCAGTCTGGTACCCTCAGGTCTGGTACCCTCAGGTATGTGCCCTCAGGTCTGGAGCCCTCAGGTCTGGAGCCCTCAGGTCTGGAGCCCTCAGGTATGTGCCCTCGGTCTGGAGCCCTCAGGTCTGGAGCCCTCAGGTCTGGAGCCCTCAGGTCTGGAGCCCTCAGGTCTGGAGCCCTCAGGTCTGGAGCCCTCAGGTCTGGTGCCTCAGTATTGTGCCTCAGGTCTGGACCCTCAGGTCTGGAGCCCTCAGGTCTGGACCCTCAGGTATTGTGCCCTCAGGTCTGGACCCTCAGTATTGTGCCCTCAGGTGTGGAGCCCTCAGGTGTGGAGCCCTCAGGTCTGGTACCCTCAGGTCTGGGCCCCTCAGGTCTGTACCCTCAGGTCTGGTAGCCCTCAGGTATTGAGCCCTCAGGTCTGGAGCCCTCAGGTCTGGAGCCTCAGGTCTGGAGCCCTCAGGTCTGGAGCCTCAGGTCTGGAGCCCTCAGGTCTGGGCCCTCAGGTCTTGGGCCCTCAGGTCTTGGCCCTCAGGTCTGGTGCCCTCAGGTCTGGTGCCCTCAGGTCTGGTGCCCTCAGGTCTGGAGCCCTCAGGTCTGGAGCCCTCAGGTCTGGAGCCCTCAGGTCTGGAGCCCTCAGGTCTGGTGCCCTCAGGTCTTGGGCCCTCAGGTCTTGGGCCCTCAGGTCTGGTGCCCTCAGGTCTTGGGCCCTCAGGTCTTGGCCCTCAGGTCTCGAGCCCTCAGGTCTGGTGCCCTCAGGTCTGGTGCCCTCAGGTCTGGTGCCCTCAGGTCTGGTGCCTTCAGGTCTGGAGCCCTCAGGTCTGGAGCCCTCAGGTCTGGAGCCCTCAGGTCTGGAGCCTTCAGGTCTGGAGCCCTCAGGTCTGGAGCCCTCAGGTCTGGGCCCTCAGGTCTTGGGCCCTCAGGTCTAGAGCCCTCAGGTCTGGTGCCTTCAGGTCTGGTGCCCTCAGGTCTGGTGCCCTCAGGTCTGGAGCCCTCAGGTCTGGAGCCCTCAGGTCTGGTGCCCTCAGGTCTGGAGCCCTCAGGTCTGGAGCCCACAGGTCTGGAGCCCACAGGTCTGGAGCCCTCAGGTCTGGTGCCCTCATGTCTCGTGCCCTCAGGTCTCGTGCCCTCAGGTCTGGTGCCCTCAGGTCTTGAGCCCTCAGGTCTGGAGCCTTCAGGTCTGGAGCCCTCAGGTCTGGAGCCCTCAGGTCTGGAGCCCTCAGGTCTGGTGCACTCAGGTCTGGTGCCCTCAGGTCTGGAGCCCTCAGGTCTGGTGCCCTCAGGTCTGGTGCCCTCAGGTCTCGTGCCCTAATGTCTGCAGCCCTCAGGTCTGAAGCCCTCAGGTCTGAAGCCCTCAGGTCTGGAGCCCTCAGGTCTGGAGCCCTCAGGTCTGGAGCCCTCAGGTCTGGAGCCCTCAGGTCTGGAGCCCTCAGGTCTGGAGCCCTCAGGTCTTGTGCACTCAGGTCTGGTGCCCTCAGGTCTGGAGCCCTCAGGTCTGGTGCCCTCAGGTCTGGAGCCCTCAGGTCTGGTGCCCTCAGGTCTGGTGCCCTCAGGTCTGGTGCCCTCAGGTCTGTTGCCCTCAGGTCTGGAGCCCTCAGGTCTGGTGCCCTCAGGTCTGTTGCCCTCAGGTCTCGTGCCCTCAGTTCTGGAGCCCTCAGGTCTGGAGCCCTCAGGTCTGGAGCCCTCAGGTCTGGTGCCCTCAGGTCTGGTGCCCTCAGGTCTGGTGCCCTCAGGTCTGTTGCCCTCAGGTCTGGAGCCCTCAGGTCTGGTGCCCTCAGGTCTGTTGCCCTCAGGTCTCGTGCCCTCAGTTCTGGTGCCCTCAGGTCTGGAGCCCTCAGGTCTGGAGCCCTCAGGTCTGGTGCCCTCAGGTCTGGAGCCCTCAGGTCTGGTGCCCTCAGGTCTGGAGCCCTCAGGTCTGGAGCCCTCAGGTCTGGAGCCCTCAGGTCTGGAGCCCTCAGGTCTGGAGCCCTCAGGTCTGGAGCCCTCAGATCTGGTGCCCTCAGTGAGGGTAACCCCTATAGAGTCCTCAGGGCAGTAAGGGCTTGCTATACGCAAACAACAAGTCTCTCCCTCTCTGTCCGCCGTGACCTGAGATGAGGATGAGGCGGGAGAGGTCGGGAGGCAGGTCACCACCGTGACCCCGGACACGGGGGTAAGCTGGTGTGCGCGGCCAACCTTCCTGCGGTCCAGGGAACATTGTGGGAATAATGAACAACAAATGGGGTTTGTATAGGGCACTCAAACTGAACAACAGGGGCCACACAGGACTGTACCAACAGGGGCCACACAGGACTGTACCAACAGGGGCCACACAGGACTGTACCAACAGGGGGCCACACAGGACTGTACCAACTGGGGCCACACAGGACTGTACCAACAGGGGCCACACAGGACTGTACTAACAGGGGGCCACACAGGACTGTACCAACTGGGGCCACACAGGACTGTACCAACAGGGGCCACACAGGACTGTACCAACAGGGGCCACACAGGACTGTACCAACAGGGGCCACACAGGACTGTACCAACTGGGGCCACACAGGACTGTACCAACAGGGGCCACACAGGACTGTACCAACAGGGGCCACACAGGACTGTACCAACTGGGGCCACACAGGACTGTACCAACAGGGGCCACACAGGACTGTACCAACAGGGGGGCACACAGGACTGTACCAACTGGGGCCACACAGGACTGTACCAACAGGGGCCACACAGGACTGTACCAACAGGGGGCCACACAGGACTGTACCAACAGGGGCCACACAGGACTGTACCAACTGGGGCCACACAGGACTGTACCAACAGGGGCCACACAGGACTGTACCAACTGGGGCCACACAGGACTGTACCAACAGGGGCCACACAGGACTGTACCAACAGGGGCCACACAGGACTGTACCAACAGGGGGCCACACAGGACTGTACCAACAGGGGCCACACAGGACTGTACCAACTGGGGCCACACAGGACTGTACCAACTGGGGCCACACAGGACTGTACCAACAGGGGCCACACAGGACTGTACCAACTGGGGGCCACACAGGACTGTACCAACAGGGGCCACACAGGACTGTACCAACTGGGGCCACACAGGACTGTTCCAACTGGGGCCACACAGGACTGTACCAACTGGGGCCACACAGGACTGTACCAACAGGGGCCACACAGGACTGTACCAACAGGAGCCACACAGGACTGTACCAACAGGGGGCCACACAGGACTATACCAACTGGGGGCCACACAGGACTGTACCAACAGGGGCCACACAGGACTGTACCAACAGAGGCCACACAGGACTGTACCAACAGAGGCCACACAGGACTGTACCAACAGGGGCCACACAGGACTGTACCAACAGGGACCACACAGGACTGTTCCAACAGGGGCCACACAGGACTGTACCAACAGGGGCCACACAGGACTGTACCAACAGGGACCACACAGGACTGTTCCAACAGGGGCCACACAGGACTGTACCAACAGGGGCCACACAGGACTGTACCAACTGGGGGCCACACAGGACGGTATCAACTGGGGGCCACACAGGACTGTACCAACAGGGGCCACACAGGACTGTACCAACAGGGGCCACACAGGACTGTACCAACAGAGGCCACACAGGACTGTACCGCACTGGGGCCACACAGGACTGTACCAACAGGGGGCCACACAGGACTGTACCAACTGGGGCCACACAGGACTGTACCAACTGGGGCCACACAGGACTGTACCAACTGGGGCCACACAGGACTGTACCAACAGGGGCCACACAGGACTGTACCAACAGGGGCCACACAGGACTGTACCAACAGGAGCCACACAGGACTGTACCAACAGGGGCCACACAGGACTGTACCAACAGGGGCCACACAGGACTGTACCAACAGGGGCCACACAGGACTGTACCAACAGGGGCCACACAGGACTGTACCAACAGGGACCACACAGGACTGTTCCAACTGGGGCCACACAGGACTGTACCAACAGGGGCCACACAGGACTGTACCAACAGGGACCACACAGGACTGTTCCAACTGGGGCCACACAGGACTGTACCAACTGGGGGCCACACAGGACTGTACCAACAGGGGCCACACAGAACTGTACCAACAGAGAGAGGAGAGTGAACAAGGCTGCCAGCACGCAGCGTGGGGCATAGTGACCCTGGAGTATGGAACAAGTGAAGTCTCGGAGAGGTCAGCGGAAGTGAGATGGGGGGGGGTTGGAACAACCGGGAGGGGGGGGGGTATAATGGCACAGTACTCTCTTTGTTGGACAGTCTTACATGTGACTAAGTTGTTGAGCTTCAGCTCCTGAGCTCCGTCATTAAAATTATTCGTTTCTTAATTCAGTGACGTCATGTATTCACCTGCAGGCCACCACCTGCCCATCGGTGGTCTCCACGGGGACTGGAAGCCGGTGGCTTGTCAAGGTCTGCATTTTTTTTTACTGCCTGTGACGTCTCCTTCTGTGTGACGTCTCCTTTTGTGTGACGTCTCCTTCTGTGTGACGTCTCCTTCTGTGTGACGTCTCCTTTTGTGTGACGTCTCCTTCTGTGTGACGTCTCCTTTTGTGTGACGTCTCCTTCTGTGTGACGTCTCCTTCTGTGTGACGTCTCCTTCTGTGTGACGTCTCCTTTTGTGTGACGTCTCCTTCTGTGTGACGTCTCCTTTTGTGTGACGTCTCCTTCTGTGTGACGTCTCCACAAGACATCACCAACAGTACAGGTGTCAACAGAGAGGCCACAAGACGACACCAACAGTACAGGTGTCAACAGAGAGGCCACAAGACGACACCAACAGTACAGGCGTCAACAGAGAGGCCACAAGACATCACCAACAGTACAGGCGTCAACAGAGAGGCCACAAGACATCACCAACAGTACAGGCGTCAACAGAGAGGCCACAAGACATCACCAACAGTACAGGTGTCAACAGAGAGGCCACAAGACATCACCAACAGTACAGGTGTCAACAGAGAGGGCACAAGACGACACCAACAGTACAGGTGTCAACAGAGAGGCCACAAGACGACACCAACAGTACAGGTGTCAACAGAGAGGGCAGGAAGACGGTTTACAAAACAAGCAGCAGACGGCGTCTCAGATGAGCGCCTTCCCACACTGTAGTGAATCTTGAAGCAATCCATTCCCAGGTGAAGAGGTCACACTTTCCCTCCCCCCAGCTGCTGGAGGAAGCTGCCATACTTCCCCCAGCTGCTGGGGGAAGCTGCCATACTTCCCCCAGCTGCTGGGTGTCCGAGCCCAGTGACAGACCCTCAGGGAAGCTACTCACTACACCTGCATCTTGCCCGTCTCGGCCTGAATCTTTCGCGTGACTTTGATGGTGTTCCGATTATATATACTTGTTAGCAAGCGTATTAGCAAACTAATACAACATGTATACCTGGAGTGTAGCGGATGTATGAGCACACTGCTCGCGTGTATGCTGCCTGGGGCGCCCAGGACCTCGGGTCTATGCCACACTGACGACTGGTGAGATTCGATTGTGTGACAGAATTTTGTTTTTCCCCGCACTAAAAGTTGCCATGAAGCTTGGATTAAGCGGGAGACACGTTGGTTGCCTCGCCCCGTGGGTGTGACGCCCTCGGGGGAACTACCGCTCACCTGGAATGAGGCTGTTGGTGAAGCTGAGGAGTCGACGACGGGCCTGTCACGCCTCCCCCGGGGGACCAACTAAGGGCTCTGTCTGCCTTCATGCAGTGTCTGTATGGCTCTGCTTCTCCAGCAGACACACACACACACACACACACACACACACACACACACACACACACACACACACACACACACACACACACACACACACACACACACACACACACAAGGGATCTGGTAGCTAAGTAGACCGCGCGGGACTCGTAATCCTGAGGCCCGGGTTCGATTCCCGCCGCCAGCAGAGACAAATGGGCAGAGTTTCCTTCACCCTGATGCTCCTGTTACCTAGCAGTAAATAGATACCTGGGAGTTAGTCAGCTGCTACAGGCTGCTTCCTGGGGCTGTGTGTGTGTGTGTGTACTCACCTAGTTGTGTTTGCGGGGTAGAGCTTTGTCTCTTTGGTCCCGCCTCTCAACTGTCAATCAATTAATGTACAGATTCCTGAGCCTACTGGGCTCTATCATATCTACATTTGAAACTGTGTATGGAGTCAGCCTCCACCACATCACTTCCTAATGCATTCCGTCTGTTAACTACTCTGACACTGAAACAAAATTCTTTCTAACGTCTCTGTGGCTCATCTGGGTACTAAGTTTCCACCTGTCCCCTTGTTCGTGTTCCACCCGTGCTGAAGAGTTTGTCTTTTTCCACCCTGTCAATTCCCCTGAGAATTTTATAGGTGGTTATCATGTCTCCCCTTACTCTTCTGTTTTCCAGGGATGTGAGGTTCAGCTCCCTTAGCCTTTCCTCGTAGCTCATACCTCTCAGTTCCGGGACGAGCCTGGTGGCATACCGCTGAATCTTCTCTAACTTCGTCTTGTGTTTAACTAGGTATGGACTCCAGGCTGGAGCTGCATATTTCAGGATTGGTCTTTCGTAAGTGGTATACAGGGTCCTGAACGATTCCTTACACAAGTTTCTAAAGCCAGTTCTTATGCGTGTGTGTTTGTTAGAGAGTGTGTGTGTTAGAGAGATCATATTGTTTGTTGGTTTGTGTGATATATATATATATATATATATATAAATATATATGTATATATATATATATATATATATATATATATATATATATATATATATATATAGTAGATATAATAGAGGAAAAAGACGGGGTCCAAGAGCTAATGTTTCACCCTGCAGGCAGAAATAGTTGAGCTATACACATGCATCATGAAGCCGTCCCTATACAACGAGACCCAGATGAAATGTTATTCTCCACGAAATTGTGACTGCAGTTCATATTGGTGTGTGAGTGCGTGCGTGGGTGAATGCGTGCGTGGGTGTGTGCGTGCGTGGGTCCAGTATCGTATCTGTTACACTAACCTCCAGAGGAGAAATAATAGTGGAATTATCATACTTCTGGCGCTCACATATTCATATCGCATTAATTTTTTTTATTTTTTTATTCTATAAGTTTAAGCAAATGTTACATTTGAATAATGTTATTATTTTTTTAGTATACAAGTTTTAAAAACATTTTCAATAATAGGCTATCGCGTGGTCTTACTATATCAACACTATCTGTCTCTCCACCCAACACTGGCTGCCAGTTTTTATGGGAAGGAAATTATCATATTGATGCCTCGCCCTGTGTTTTGATAGAATAATGTGTGTGTGTGTGTGGTGTGTGTGTGTGTGGTGTGTGTGTGTGTGGTGTGTGTGTGTGTGTGTGTGGTGGTGTGTGTGTGTGTGTGTGTGTGTGTGTGTGTGTGGTGTGTGTGTGTGTTGTGTGTGTGTGTGTGTGTGTGTGGTGTGTGTGTGTGTGTGTGTGTGTGTGTGTGTTGTGTGTGTGGTGTGTGGTGTGTACTCACCTAGTTGTACTCACCTAGTTGTGCTTGCGGGGGTTGAGCTCTGGCTCTTTGGTCCCGCCTCTCAACCGTCAATCAACAGGTGTACAGTTTCCTGAGCCTATTGGGCTCTATCATATCTACACTTGAAACTGTGTATGGAGTCAGCCTCCACCACATCGCTTCCTAATGCATTCCATTTGTCAACCACTCTGACACTAAAAAAGTTCTTTCTAATATCTCTGTGGCTCATTTGGGCACTCAGTTTCCACCTGTGTCCCCTAATGCGTGTGCCCCTTGTGTTAAACAGCTTGTCTCTATCAACCCTGTCGATTCCCCTGAGAATCTTGAATGTGGTGATCATGTCCCCCCTAAGTCTTCTGTCTTCCAATGAAGTGAGGTTTATTCCTGCAGTCGCTCCTCGTAGCTCATACCTCTCAGCTCGGGTACTAGTCTGGTGGCAAACCTTTGAACCTTTTCCAGTTTAGTCTTATGCTTGACTAGATAGGGACTCCATGCTGGAGCCGCATACTCCAGGATTGGTCTGACATATGTGGTATATAATGTTCTGAAAGATTCCTTACACAAGTTTCTAAAGGCCGTTCTTATGTTAGCCAACCTGGCATATGCTGCTGATGTTATCCTCTTGATATGAGCTTCAGGGGACAGGTCTGGCGTGATATCACCCCCAGGTCTTTCTCTCTCTCTGACTCTTGAAGTATTTCATCTCCCAAATGATACCTTGTATCTGGTCTCCTGCTTCCTACCCCTATCTTCATTACATTACATTTGCTTGGGTTAAACTCTAACAGCCATTTGTTCGACCATTCCTGCAGCTTGTCCAGGTCTTCTTGAAGTCTCAAGCTGTCCTCCTCTGTCTTAATCCTTCTCATAATTTTGGCGTCGTCAGCAAACATTGAGAGGAATGAGTCTATACCCTCTGGGAGATCATTTACGTATATCAGAAACAGGATAGGTCCAAGTACAGAGCCCTGTGGGACTCCACTGGTGACTTCACGCCAGTCTGAGGTCTCACCCCTCACTGTAACTCTCTGCTTCCTATGCTTAGGTACTCCCATATCCACTGGAGCGCCCTACCTGTTACTCCTGCCTGTTTCTCCAGCTTATGCATTAACCTTTTATGGGGTACTGTGTCAAAGGCTTTCCGACAGTCCTGTGTGTGTGTGTGTGTGTGTGTGTGTGTGTGTGTGTGTGTGTGTGTGTGTGGTGTGTGTGTGTGTGTGTGTGTGTGTGTGTGTGTGTGTGTACTCACCTATTTGTACTCACCTATTTGTGCTTGCGGGGGTTGATCTTTGGCTCTTTGGTCCCGCCTCTCAACTGTCAATCAACTGGTGTACAGTTTGTGTGTGTGTGTGTGTGTGTGTGTGTGTGTGTGTGTGTGTGTGTGTGTGTGTGTGTGTGTGTGTGTGTGTGTGTGTGTGTGTGTGTGTGATGTGGACTTGTGTACGCATTTGCCTATTTCTGCTAGTGAGGAATGAAGCCCAGCTCATTGGAGGGAGGTGAGCCATGTTGTTTAAGAGTTGCTACCTGGAACAAATAGTTTCAAGTAGCACGGGCTATGGTGAGCCCGTAGATGAGGTGAGCCAGTGGAATTCCTCCCAGTGTGTGAGTCCAGTTCCCACCTGCTCTCTCACTCTCTCTCCCACGCACACTCCGACGAGTCTTACTGTTCGTGCTTACTATCTCTATACCCTTAGTTATTTTGTATGCTGGGATCATGTCTCCTCTAGCTAATGTCTCTTGTGGTGATGATAGCATCAGCTCTCTTAGTTTATCATCATATTCCGACTATATAGCTAGTCGCATGTTACAACTGTATGATTTGCTACGTCCTATGAGTACAGGTTCCATGCTGGTGCTGCGTACTCTAATACACTGGGAGAATTACGTATAGGTTGTCCATAGTGCTTGACGTGCTTCCGTAACTTGGAAACTATATTATTATATTTGTCAGCATCGTATACACACAAACTGTGCTAAGGTTTTGAAGAAGAAAATAATAGTCCTTACACCTCTCTTTGCACTTCAGATTAAATTGAGATCCGTTCTAAACACCTCAGTTCTCCAAGAAAAAACAACTCGACTCAAGCGACTTGAGAATGGTCCAGGACGGACCGAAACGTCGTCGTCCCTTCAACTTGTAGTGTGTGGTCTGGTCAACATACTTCAGCCACGTTATTGTGACTCTTCGCCTGCAAAAAACAACTCCATACAGTGTGTGGCCGAGTTGTGTCAATAATCCTACAAAATTGTATAATCTCTTTATCATGATAACATTCTTAACTACATTCCCGCCTTAGAAACACGTGCAGGTCTCCACCCATTAGGGCGCCGTGCGGGCTGAGCAGACCTATAACACCGGCACTACGTGACGCGTCACACTACACGCTATTGACAGTCATCTTCAAGATATCAAACCCGCTGAATACTGTTGTGCCTTTACTGGTGGTTCTGTGCAATAAAACACAGGTCAAACAGGTTGTGCATGTGCAGTACTTAGAACAAATTTGCTAATTATGTTAGGATTTAATAAGACTGACGTAGAGGGCCCGCACACAACTCACCAATGGGTTGGAGAGAGTTTTTGTGACTGAGTAGTGCCCTGAAGTTTTTATAAATAATTCACCACAATCAATGTCATTTGTATGTTGTAATATTATGTACAATGTAACTGTGGTCAATCACAATTAAAATCGGCAACCCAGGTTTAGTTGATAAATTGGAGTTGGATAAGTTTATCCAGGTTGGAGTTGATAAACTGCAAGTCATTGCAGACCGATTGACTAACTAGGCTTGCAAGAAAATACAAAATGATTCTTTGGACAGTCTAAAGAAATTTAGTTAATAATTCTAGTAAATATTGTTTCACATTTAAAGGAATTAAGCAACACCCAAGGACCTAAATGCTGCAGTATTAAAAAGTTATAACAACTTTTGTAATAACATATTTGAGCAGAGCCGCCCTGGCCCTGATGACGCCCAGACCCCTGACGACGCCCTGGCCCTGACGACGCCCTGGCCCTGACGACGCCCTGGCCCTGACGACGCCCTGGCCCTGACGACGCCCTGGCCCCTGACGGCGCCCTGGCCCTGACGACGCCCTGGCCCTGACGACGCCCTGGCCCTGACGACGCCCTGGCCCCTGACGGCGCCCTGGCCCCTGACGGCGCCCTGGCCCTGACGACGCCCTGGCCCTGATGACGCCCAGACCCCTGACGGCGCCCTGGCCCTGACGACGCCCTGGCCCTGACGACGCCCTGGCCCTGACGACGCCCTGGCCCCTGACGGCGCCCTGGCCCCTGACGGCGCCCTGGCCCCTGACGGCGCCCTGGCCCCTGACGGCGCCCTGGCCCTGACGGCGCCCTGGCCCCTGACGGCGCCCTGGCCCTGACGGCGCCCTGGCCCTGACGACGCCCTGGCCCTGACGACGCCCTGGCCCCTGACGGCGCCCTGGCCCTGGCGACGCCCTGGCCCTGGCGACGCCCTGGCCCTGACGACGCCCTGGCCCTGACGACGCCCTGGCCCTGACGACGCCCTGGCCCTGGCGACGCCCTGGCCCCTGACGACGCCCTGCCCCTGACGACGCCCTGGCCCTGACGACGCCCTGGCCCTGGCGACGCCCTGGCCTTGACGACGCCCTAGCCCTGGCGACGCCCTGGCCCTGACGGCGCCCTGGTCCTGACGACGCCCTGGCCCTGACGACGCCCTGGCCCTGGCGACGCCCTGGCCCTGGCGACGCCCTGGCCCCTGACGACGCCCTGCCCCTGACGACGCCCTGGCCCTGGCGACGCCCTGGCCCTGGCGACGCCCTGGCCTTGACGACGCCCTGGCCCTGGCGACGCCCTGGCCCTGACGACGCCCTGGCCCTGACGACGCCCTGGCCCTGACGACGCCCTGGCCCTGACAGCGCCCTGGCCCTGACGGCGCCCTGGCCCTGACGGCGCCCTGGTCCTGACGACGCCCTGGCCATGACGGCGCCCTGGCCCTGACGGCGCCCTGGCCTTGACTGCCCTCTGGCCCTGACGGCGCCCTGGCCCTGAAGGCGCCCTGGCCTTGACGGCGCTCTGGCCCTGACGACGCCCTGGCCCTGACGACGCCCTGGCCCTGACGACGCCCTGGCCCTGGCGACGCCCTGGCCCCTGACGACGCCCTGCCCCTGACGACGCCCTGGCCCTGACGACGCCCTGGCCCTGGCGACGCCCTGGCCTTGACGACGCCCTAGCCCTGGCGACGCCCTGGCCCTGACGGCGCCCTGGTCCTGACGACGCCCTGGCCCTGACGACGCCCTGGCCCTGGCGACGCCCTGGCCCTGGCGACGCCCTGGCCCCTGACGACGCCCTGCCCCTGACGACGCCCTGGCCCTGGCGACGCCCTGGCCCTGGCGACGCCCTGGCCTTGACGACGCCCTGGCCCTGGCGACGCCCTGGCCCTGACGACGCCCTGGCCCTGACGACGCCCTGGCCCTGACGACGCCCTGGCCCTGACAGCGCCCTGGCCCTGACGGCGCCCTGGCCCTGACGGCGCCCTGGTCCTGACGACGCCCTGGCCATGACGGCGCCCTGGCCCTGACGGCGCCCTGGCCTTGACTGCCCTCTGGCCCTGACGGCGCCCTGGCCCTGAAGGCGCCCTGGCCTTGACGGCGCTCTGGCCCTGACGGCGCCCTGGCCCTGACGACGCCCTGGCCCTGACGACGCCCCGGGCACCTCAACCTCGCTGCTTTTACAAGTAGAATTTTCTTTAATTTTCACCAGGAGGAAAATGGCAAGTGAAGGACTAATGAGTTAATAACAATATACACGGCGAAGAAACTCATTCAAATACACTTTAGTTTTTGTCCACTTTCCTTAATTTAATAATTTATTAGTTAACAATCACCGGAGAGCAATATCTGGCCAGCCTGTAGCTAATTACTCACACATTCATATATGACTCAACAATAAAGTTATAACTAAACACTATAACTAAATGTGATAATGAATGTTGACAAATTACCAGACTTATATTCGTGGTAGAAAAGAAAAGAAAGCGAATTAAGAATTTAATAAGAATAAGTTAAAACAAAAGAACACACAAAACGAGACATACAAATAGTGGTGGACATTTCCAGTTTGAATTGTTTTTTCACAATTCGGTCACAACAAAAAAATAATTCCTAATCGGATTCTCAGCAATTTCACTCCACTAAAAGATTTTAAGCGTTTTGCCTTTTTTTTTTCATTGTATTATTTTCTAATATTTCCCTTTGTATTTGTAAGACCGAAGATGAGGCTCCTCCCATCACGAGACGCCTCGGGTCTAAGCCCTCACAGTATGTGTAGCCTCACCACAGTCACTGAACCAATGTAATATACTTTGAGAAGTCACCTTGACTAGAGGCTTCACCTGAGTACTTGTTGAGTCACTGCCAGAATATCCAGCCTGTAATCTGTTACAGTTAAAACATTCACTCCAACATTATATTACTGAATATGAAACTGTATAATGTTTTAGGCTTCCTGACCTGCTACGTTATCAACTGGCTATTTCATGGAAACGTATATTGGAAGATCAAATAATTTATCCTAATTGCCATGACCATATTAGTTTTAACTGCATCTCTAATAAATCATACCATATCTTTCTTTACTGTGTGACATGTCACCAGGCTACAGCTTGTTGCACCTCACAGTGAATGTGAGCAACATTATCTGCAACAACACCTTACTAAATTACTCCTGTTAGCTTATATTGTTTATAAATGTTGTCAATAAAGATGTTAAAACATATGTTTCCTCTTATTGTGTTTCTCGCGTCCAAATTAATATGAAGTCATCTCCATTTATCATTTATCTTTGCTGATTCAGCAATCTAATTTAAAACTGATTTGAGAAATTTAATAAGGAGTTGTTCAGGACCTTAAGTGTAAGACAGTTT
>WNGS01048806.1:0-15470 GCA_020271785.1 Procambarus virginalis | reverse complement strand
GTCTCGAGAACGTAGTTGAAGTTGTTCCGGCACTCCTTAACACGGTAGGGTCCTGAGAACCTGTTCTGTAAAGGAGAACCTGGGATAGGGAAATAGGCAAGCACTAAGTCTCCTGGTGTAAACTTCCTTACTTTACAGTGCCGGTCGTAACGAGTCTTCATCCTCTCCTGGGCTTTCTGTAGGTTGTTGCTGGCAAAGGAATGGACCCTCTCTAGAATGTGTCGGAGATTTTGGAGATACTGGGGCACACTCTGATGCTCACTGAAGGTGTCATCACGTAGAGAATCCTTGAAAGCCTTGAGAGGTGTACGGCACTTACGTCCGTAGAGCATCTCATAAGGAGATACTCCTAGTGACTCGTTGGGAAGACTTCTGAAAATACACATGATGAGATCAATTTGCCTATCCCAATCCTTTGAGGTCTCATTACAGAACTTTTTTAAGAGTGCCTTGATGGTTTGATGACTACGCTCGAGAGAACCCTGTGAAGCAGGATGATAGGGGCTGGACAGTACCTGTTTGATGTTGAACTCCTCCAGAGTCCGTTTGAAGAGATCACTGGTGAAGTTGGTACCACAGTCGCTCTGAATCTCCCTCGGAAATCCATACTGGGTGAAGATTTTCAGTAGATTCTTCACCACTGTAGCAGCTGTAATATTTTTTACTGGAACTGCTATCGGAAATCTGGTGGTAGGACACAGGATGGTTAAGATATATGAGTTGCCTGCACTGGTCCGAGGCAAAGGACCAACGCAGTCGATAATGAGCTTGTGGAACGGTTCCTCAGGCACCTGGATGGGTATCAGGGGTGCTCTGGGAATGGAAACGTTCGGTTTCCCGGCTAACTGACACACGTGGCATAATTTGACATGAGATTTGACGTCGTTTACCATACCTGGCCAGTAGTAGTCTTGTCGAATTCCATGGTAAGTCTTGTTGAACCCATAGTGTGACAAAGCGCCGTGGGCCAGGTGTAGAATCGTGGGCCGCAGGCTGGTGGGAATCACTAGTTGTTCAACGTTTGCCCAATCGTCCTCGTCCTTCAGTTTACTGGGTCTATACCTGCGATAGAGTATTTCGTTCTCCATAAAGAACCCAGGAACACTGTCGGATTGGGTTTCAGCCTGAAAGAATAATGGTGTCAATGTAAGATCATCTCTCTGTAACTTACGGAACTCCACCGCGGTCAGGTTAGGGGGTAGTTTCGAAGGGTCCTGAGGGACAGCGGTAGCAGTAGAGTCGGCTGGCTGTGGACGTGCAGCTTGAGCACGGGTGGTCACCATAACAGGAGGAGAACCTTCATCACTCTCTTGAACCTTTACTGGGAAATGTTCAAAAATCGGGTTATCCACCACAGAGTTGCTTACCTTGGATATGTCCTTGACGATCAGGTTGTTTGGTTGTTGGTCTTCTGCCAAGTCGTTGCCCAGGAGAAGTTGCACTCCAGGCATGGGAAAAGGCTTTTCCCTGACGGCGACTTGGACTTCACCGGTCACGAAGGGACAATCCAGGTAAACTCGGGCAAGTGGATAAGGAGTTGTAGCAGTAAGGTCAGTGATGAACACAGTCTCTCCTGTGTAGGCGACGTTGGGCACAGCCGATTTCAAAACGATCGATTGTAGAGCCGCTGTGTCCCTTAGGATCTTAAGTCCGAAACGTCCCTCTGAATCTGAACCGTGGGTAGAGATAGTTCCTGGATAGAGATGCTTGGTAAAGAGAGAGAGATCATTAGCATGAACACCAACATTCATTACAGGCTTACCGGACTTAGGGTGAGTAGTTTTAGACTTAGGGGGTTCGACGTTACCTTTAGATTGGGACTTACCACATTTGTCAATGGTGTGTCCATATAATCGACAATACCTGCAGTACAGTTGAGAGGTACCTTGATCTGGGCTCGCTTTCTCGTAACTGTACCAAGACTTCTTGCTGGTAGGATCTGGAGTCAGCCGGTGGATGAGGCTGTAAGTGTCAGCTGACTTCGCACACTTCACTAATTCCGTCTCTTCCTTGTCTGCTAAGTATAGGCGGACAGGAGGAGGTACACGTCTCAAAAATTCTTCAACCAGTATGAGGTTGACAAGTTCTGAAAAAGTAGAGACATGTGCTGCCTCCAGCCATTTCATGAAATATCTTTGTTTGGTGTTAGCAAATTCTAAGAAGGTGGTGGTACTTGCCTTGACGTAGTCACGAAACTTTCGTCGATAGCTTTCGGTGGAGAGAAGGTAGGCGTCCAACACAGCTTGTTTCAGGGTGGTGTAGTCGTTTTCCGAAGCCAAAGTGCTGAGTGTGACTGCCGCTCTACCTGTTAAATGTACTCTGAGAAGGGTAGCCCATTGGTCGTCAGGCCAATTAAGTTGAACAGCAAGGGTCTCAAAAGTGGTAAAGAACACATCAACCTCCGTTTCGAGGAACGGGGGCATTAACTTACTTGCATGGGAGATATTGAAACTGGGAGGAAGACTAGCTGCCGCTTGTTGGAGTTGAGCTTGGTGTGCAGCGTCCCTCGTGAGTTCTCGGTTACGACATTCTAGCATTGCTTCTGCCTGTCGTTTGTCGTGGTCGCGTTGTATCTCGAGTCGCTGTTTGTATAAGGCCAACTCACGTTCACTTTCTTCCTTCCGGATGGCAGCTGCTTCTTGTTGTTGCTGTAGCTCGATCTTGGCAAGTTCCAATTTGAGCTTTATCGCTCTCAAGTCATCTTTATCTGAAATAATGTACTGTTCATGAGTAGAAGAATCTATAATATCTTCCTCAGCAAGGTGATCCAGTATCATATTATTAATGGCAAATTTGTTGGCTCCATCAGGAACTTCTAAGTGATACTCATGTGCAAGAGTTAACAAATCGACCCTCTTAGCTTGACGTAAGGTCCCTATTTCTCTTTCTGGATTTGCTATGAAAGCTTGTAAGCGGAACATGGTGAAAATATAGCAAAACAAAGGAGATGAATATAGTGAGAATATGGCGAGTGTCAGAAACAGGAAACGTGGCAACTGATACCTATCCTGTGGGGAATTATTAATAATTAAAGTAAATTCAAGATGGTAAATGAATAAGGTCGCAGGAAATCTTGTACCTGGTACTCACTATGGGAGGATAAAGGCAAGAAAATCCTACTAATTAGTGAAAACTAATTTTAAAATACAAGTGAAACACTAAATGGCTTCAAAATAAATGAGGTAGTCCAAAAAATGTAGTCATACCTTGCCAAGTCACTATAGAACATAAGCAATGGTACCCACTGAAATTGAATATGGTATTTACAGAATTAGCGAACTTTTGTGCTCAAAAGAAAGAACGCCAATTCCCTACCTTAAGTAAATACCATCAGTCTGACCGACGAGTAGGGGTGCGAGTGTCAACTGGTGACGAGAACTATCGGCGAGGTCCCAATTCGCCAATAATAGTTCGTGCTAGAGGATCTAAAGCCCTCTTTTTCCTCCTAGAGTCGGATTGCAGGACTTGGGTGCTATTGACCCGGAGACAGACCACAGTACCAGGGTACCTATGTGATAATCTGTCAAAAAGTGAGAAATATTGGGGGACAAAGATGTTAAACACGGAGGATAACACGGAAGGGGGAGACGACCAATTAAGAGTATGACTGCGGCCTACAGTCACCACGTAATCCAAAGTTGTCTCACTCTCACCATATGCTATTCCCGTAATGTACAATATACACAGCACCATATAAAATAAAAATGATTAATGTGAATAATGGAAGCAAGGGAAATAAGAGCCAAGTGCGCTTACCACAATTACCAATACCTGAGTGAAGCTCCGTGGACAGATCTCCATTTAATAGTGGCTCCGTGGACAGATCTCCATTTAATAGTGGCTCCGTGGACAGGCCCCCATTTATATGTGACGGTAACGAGTTGGAAATGGTGGTCGGCAGTCTTCCAACTAGCAGGTGTCAGTGCTGGGCCACATATAATATATAAAAAAAAGAAAAGGAAAAAAAAGAGAAAAAAAAGAATGACTGCGTGATTTGGTAATCTGTGGTAAGGTTGGAAAGACTAAAAGCAATAAAAAATATGGATTTTAATAACAATAAAAACACAAATTGAAATAAATGCAAAATCTTGGCTTACTGGCAAAAATAATAAACAATATAAACATGAAAATAGATTACGTTAATGGGGAGGAGAATTGATATACAAAAGTAAGTAAAATATGAATGCTGGAATATATGCACTAACTATGAACCTCTATTTGACCACACAGAGTGAGTCACTTAGGAGTTCACAGCTTGCGAGCACACAATATTCTGGCTGGCAGAAACGCAAGGGACTCCAACAATAACTGGTGAGGTCTTGTGATTGGCGGGGAGCCGGAGTGGAGTGTTGGTTGGCGGCCAATGAGGAAGCTGGATGGTCGCAAGTCGCTAGTTAGGCCGTTGAAGGGTTCGGCGCGTCGACCAGGTGCAGCAGTGGGGGGGAAGGAGGGAGTTGCTGGTACGTGTGGCTAACATATGTACGTTTAGCCACTACAAAACGTATCTTGTATATTGATGAGGACAGGCATGATTCGCAGAAATAGCAGGCTAAATCTCTCATAAGAGATTATCGTCACAATGTATATTATTGCATTCACATGCTGATTTGCCTTATATGTGTTTATAGGTATATATATATGTGTACATTCTTTTACTGGTAGTGTAACATTTGTTATGATCTCAGCCTGCAGGAGAAACGAGTCTCACCCTTTGAGAGTTATTCAGCAAGCCTGACCTAACTGGAAGGTCCAGGAATTATAGAGGCGATAACACAGATGTAAGATGGTGTGTTGAATTTATATAAAAGTTTGAGATTATGGGCAATGAGCAAGAAAACAGATAAATGACTTGTTGGAAGATGTGGACAAGTTACTGGAGGCGTGAGGCTCGCTTGTGGAGGGCGATGACCTCACTTGAGGCCAGACATCGCAGGGGAGAGGCCGCGCTTTGACGAGCTCCCGCCAGGAGGGAACCCCTAGTGATATTATCTCCAAGAGAAGAGAAGGTGCAGACGTTCCAGCTGTTGAATCGAGCTGAAGACGTTGTGGTCTCAAGTCCTGGACAGCGGGGAGAGTATTAAGCCGCCCACAGACAGTTTTGTGGGCTGTGGGAAGCGCCCTGGTCAGACGTTGTCAGAGGGAGAAGCGCCCTCGACCAGATAATCTGTGGTAAGCCCGATTTAAGCCAGTTCATAGTGTTTGCTTGTAGTTGGTCGTGTGCCCAGCGACAGTAGCAATGTTTATTTACGAGTTAGAAATGTTTTAATAAGGCAGAGAGCCTAAAATAAGAGAGTGAAGTGGGAGGAGCGCGGAGCGACGTCCATCTCCTCTGGGCGCTGGCAGGTGACTGAGGTCCTGGCGCCGGAAGACCCTCCCAGAGTGAGTGAGGCCCGCCCGGCGAGGTGGCGCATGGACCCGCCCCAACGGGGGAGCCCACTCTCACTAAATGTAGAAGACAGATAGAGATTGGAGGCAAAGATATTGTGTGATTAATTTTGTTTATGTGTTAAAGGGGAAATATTTTATTGGAGTGCAAATGGGTTGCAGGTTTGTCTTTGGGGAAGAAGTTGCTGAGGACTTCGAAGCCAGCACAGAGGGAGTAGTTGATGAGACTCCAAGGTAGTAGAGGAGAGGACCCCGATCTGTGAGGAGAAGCAGTGAGGAGGAGTGTCACGTGCTTCTGCAGAGGTGGTGAAGTATCACAGTTATTCGAGGAAACTTTGTGGTGCAGCAGCCAGGAGAGCTGTGGATGATCCTAGTAGGAGTAGAGAAGCACCATAGTTGTTCAAGGAAACTTCATGGTAGCAGCCTGGAGGAGCTGCAGAGGATCTTGGTGGTTAAGCCCTGAGGAACCTGAAGATCAGGGTAGTGAAATAGTTCTAAATGATCACTTGTAGGGAGGCGATAGAGTGTTTGTCATTAGCGTGAAAGACGCAGTGAGAGGTGAGTGATCGTTTGCCATTTTTGTACCACAAAGTATTTATACTGAAGTTTTGAGTTACAGACGTAGGCAGGAATACCTACAGATATATATATGTATTCTAAGACTGATAGAATGATCGATTGATTCGTTGTGTGGCACGGATCATTTATACTGAATATATATGTATAATATTGCATTCACATGCTGATTTCCCTTATATGTGTTTATAGGTATATATATATGTGTACATTCTTTTGCTGGTAGTGTAACATGTTATGATCTCAGCCTGCAGGAGAAACGAGTCTCACCCTTTGAGAGTTATTCAGCAAGCCTGACCTAACTGGAAGGTCCAGGAATTATAGAGGCGATAACACAGATGTAAGATAGTGTGTTGAATTTATATAAAAGTTTGAGATTATGGGCAATGAGCTAGAAAACAGATAAATGACTTGTTGGAAGATGTGGACAAGTTACTGGAGGCGTGAGGCTCGCTTGTGGAGGGCGATGACCTCACTTGAGGCCAGACATCGCAGGGGAGAGGCCGCGCTTTGACGAGCTCCCGCCAGGAGGGAACCCCTAGTGATATTATCTCCAAGAGAAGAGAAGGTGCAGACGTTCCAGCTGTTGAATCGAGCTGAAGACGTGTGGTCTCAAGTCCTGGACGGCGAGGAGAGAGTATTAAGCCGCCCAGTGACAGTTTTGTGGGCTGTGACAAGCGCCCTGGTCAGACGTTGTCAGAGGGAGAAGCGCCCTCGACCAGATAATCTGTGGTAAGCCCGATTTAAGCCAGTTCATAGTGTTTGCTTGTAGTTGGTCGTGTGCCCAGCGACAGTAGCGATGTTTATTTTCAAGTTAGAAATGTTTTGGTATGGCAGAAAGCCTAAAATAAGAGAGTGAAGTGGGAGGAGCGCGGAGCGACGTCCGTCTTCTCTGAGCGCTGGCGGGCAACTGAAGGAGCCCGGCTCCTGAGGGAGGAGGCCCCTCCCAGCGTGAGTGAGGCTCGCCCAGCGAGGTGGCGCATGGACTCGCCCACGGGGGAGTCCACTCTCATTAAATGTAGAGGACAGATAGAGATTGGAGACAAAGATGTTGTGTGATTAATTTTGTTTATGTGTTAAAAAGGGAAACAATTTATTGGAGTGCAAATGGGTTGCAGGTTTGTCTTTGGGGAAGAAGTTGCTGAGGACTTGGAAGCCAGCACAGAGGGAGTGGTTGATGAGACTCCAAGGCAGGGGAGGAGAGGACCCCGAGCTATGAAGAAGCAGTGAGGAGGAGTGTCACGTGCTTCTGCAGAGGTGGTGAAGTGCCACAGTTATTCGAGGAAACTTTATGGTGCAGCAGCCAGGAGAGCTGTGGATGATCCTAATAGGAGTAGGGAAGCACCATAGTTGTTCAAGGAATCTTCATGGTAGCAGCCTGGAGGAGCTGCAGAGGATCCTGGTGTTTAAGCCCTGAGGAACCTGAAGTTGTCAGGGTAGTGAAATAGTTCTAACTGATCACTTGTATGGAGGTGAGAGTGTTTGTCATTAGCGTGAACGACGCAGTGAGAGGTGAGTGATCGTTTGCCATTTATGTGCCAAGAAGTGTATATTGAAGTTTAGAGTTACAGACGTAGGCAGGAGTACCTACAGATATATATGTATTCTAAGACTGATAGAATGGTCGATTGATTCGTTGTGTGGCACGGATCATTTATACTGATATATATATATGTATGTTATTGCATTCAAATGCTGATTTGCCTTATATGTGTTTATAGGTATATATATATGTATACATTCTCTTGATGGTAGTGTAACATTATATTGTAAGACTTAATCTACTTGAGGAGGTTGATAATATTAGGTAATACCAAGAGATAGGATACCACTTAGCAAGCTGAGGATAGAGTTCTGATGGTGTTGGAGTGCAACCTGATTATAATAGTACAGAGTATAGGATTCATCATTATTATTATATGTATGCGTGTATTGTTATGTACTTCGTCCAGTAAATGTATTCAAATTTGCTGGTGTTTGCACTTGTCCCAGTGAGGCTTCCCAGGAAATAGTAAAGAAGGAGAGAGAGAGCAAGAAACAGGAACCACTGCTGTGGACAGGGTAAGACAGAAGTCTAGTAAGACAAAGGGGATTGAGGAGGTCATATTCCATAAGGAGAGAGTGGGGAGTCACAGCGGCTCGAGTGGGTGTGTGCACGTGACAACAAGGCTGCGTGTTGGAGCCGCATCCCCTAAACGTGTGACGTTGAGCCCCTCTCCAAGAGCCAGAAGTGCCTAGTGTGATCTCCTAGTGAAATATGAGCATTTGTCGAGTTGTGGGTTGGGTGGTCCGTCAGCGGTAACACCACCAAATCCACCACCGCAACAAAATTGGGGGCCTGTGTCCGGGAGAGTGAACTGACACACCCACACCCTGTCCAAGAGTGGATTTGTACACCCTTGCTGAAATAGATAAACTGTGTGACCGCAGGTGTATATTCTCTCTCTTGGGAAGACTCACAGGACAAGATGGATAAGGTGCAAGCATTTGTGGAATCAGGCAAGCCTGAGGACTTGGAAGGTTGCACGAGGGATCAATTAAAACAGATAGCAGAAAAGTGTGGCTTTAGGTTGAAAGCATCTAAAGTGGCTGGGATGAAGGATGAGATCCTTAGGCAGTTAAGAGCCAAAAGCGAAGCGGCAGAGCTAGGAGCCCAGAGAGGAGCTGAAAGTGGAAAGGAGGATGATGGGCTGGATGAAGTGAGATCCCAGGGATCGAGTAGGAGCAGCAAGAGTAGCCGCAGTAGCAGGAGTAGCCGGAATAGGAGCTTGGAGAGATTCCAGTTAGAGCTCCAGATGCAGCGAGAGGACAAGGAGAGACAGTTCCAGCTGGAAAAGATGAAATTAGAACTCCAGATGAAAAATGAGGAAGAGAAAACCAGAATAAGGGAACTGGAGTTGGAACTAGAGGTGGAAAAAGAAAAGGAGAGAACAAAACAAATGGAAATAGAAGCGAATAGAACCTTGGCTGAGCAAAGGATCGAACATGGGTTGCCAGAGAGCACCACCCAGGTATCACGCTCACCAGATGTTAGGGTTAGGGAGAAGGACATTCCCTTGTTTGTTCCAGAAGAGGCAGAGAGCTTTTTCGAGCACTTTGAGAAGGTGGCCAGCATCAAGGAATGGCCACAGGAGGAATGGGCCCAGCTGGTCCAGTTAAGATTGACCGGTGCAGCCAGGGAGGCTTACACCCAATTGTCTCTAGAAGAGTGCCAGGATTATGCCACAGTAAAGAGCAGCATATTGCGCTCGTTCCAGTTAACCCCAGAAGCTTATAGGAAGCGTTTCAGAGAGATGATCAAAGTTGGAGCATGTACGTTTGCTGAGACAGCAAGGGATCTGGAAAGACGATTCCAGAAGTGGATTGAAGCTGCTGGAGTTGGATCTTACGCTGACCTGAAGCAATTGATGGTCATGGAGAAGTTCTTGGAGATGATGCATCCCGAAACAAAGTTCAAGATCCAAGAAGCAGGGATAAAGGAGGTGAGAGATGCCGCAGATAGGGCGGATATGATTACGGAAGCATATAAGAGCTTGAGGGAGAACAGAGTGAAGAACGAGGTAAGACGCAGCAATGGCAGATCCAGTGGAGCCTGGGGAGGAAGAAATTATGAAAGACCCAGAAGAGTCTGGGGTGAGAAGAATTTTGATAAATGGGCGGATAAACGTAAGTACCCTAAAACTCAGAAGAGTAGGTCGCGCACTTCGTCTGAAAGTGAAGATGAAGGAGCTAAACGAGAAACAAATCATTATCCAGGAAATCAAGAGTCCAGTAAAGCCCCACAGAGTGCAGGTAGTGTACCTGGCCCGAGGAACTCTCATGCGAGTGGACAAAGTCAGAACCACTCTGGTACATATAGAAGATACTTTTCCCAGGTGCGATGTTACAACTGTAACGGATTGGGTCACGTGATGCGAGATTGTCGGCAGGGCAAGAGAATTGTGACCCTGGCCATGTGTGACCCCCGAAGTAAATATACTAATGTGTTCCGAGACAAACCACAGATGGTGAACTTAGTGAACGAGAGGTATAGGCCGTTCATAAGTAAAGGTTGGATCAGTATAGGAGGCCAACCTGAGGTAGAAGTTGGTATCTTAAGAGATACCGGAGCTAATCAGAGCGTGATTGCGAGAAGCCTGATTGGGAATGATCGACGATTAGCTGGCAGGAGAAAGATGAAAGTATATGGGTTATTGTCTGAGAGTGACATGCCCGTTTGTACTGTCCAGCTAAGGTCGGAATATGTGTCGGCGGAGGTGATGTTGGGAGTGTGCCCCGACATACCTGTTCCAGGAGTCCAAATGATCCTGGGGAATGACTTGTGCGGGACAAAGGTGTTGCCAAGAGTCATAGCGGAGACTGTGCCAGAGGAGTGCCCAGAAGGCCACGGCACGGGTGGGACACCTGAGAGTGTGAACCTGACTGACATCCGAGGAGATGAGTCAGGAGACCGCCAAGCCATTGAGTACCCTGTCTCGGTAGTGATGAAGACAGAGGTGGCCGACGAGGAAGACGCTGGAGAAGATGAGACAGTGTCTATTCAGCCGGTAGAAGATATCGACGTAGATATAGCGTGGCTGTTTGATGAAGGTCCAGCTCAGGAAGATGAAGTCTCGGTGAGGCCAAAAGTGAAGATGGCCCAGCCAAAGAAAAATCATGTGAAGAGAGCGAACCTGAGTAGACCCCAGCCTGCTGAAATTAAGGGTCGGAAGGTGAATGCAACTGTGCTGAGCAGAAGTGAGGAAGGATGTGGACATACTGAGGACGGGAGTAGAGCGTCAAGTGGTCCACGAGCACAGAGGCATTTGGATAGTAGAGTTAAGTTGTTTGAGATGTCAGGAGTTGACATGTTTCACAGAAAACGCGGAGGAGAGATAGTGAAGAAGAGTAATAGCCGAGAAAATGGAAGGAGAAGAGACAGTATGTGTGGAGAGATGCTTACGAGCACTCTAGGAGAGGTAAAGCAACATGTACGATCGAGTGCTGTTGGATGTAGTACAGGGCTCGGAGAAACTTCCAGGGAACAAAGAAGAGTTGAAGGAGAAGAAATGGAGTTGTATAGAGGCGAGAAGTGTGAGAAGAGGATGATGATACAAGCATGGAGGAGTAGAAGAAAGCCGAGGACTCGATGGAAGTCAAACAGGATGAGGTCTCGGATAAATGAGGAGACGAAAGGGAGGATCGTCGGTGAAGACGAGGGAGTGAAGTATGATGGCAGGAGACGAAAGTATAATGGCAGTATATGGAAGTGTGAAGACGACAGAGGAGGTACAGACAGTAGATGTCTGACTCTGGACGTGAAGAGAAGAAGACAAGGAAACGGAGGGTGGAAACAATAAGTAGAGTTGACCGATGGAGTGCAGGCGTCCAAGGAGGACAGCCTAGCCAAGAGGTGTCAGGGAAGTCAAATCGTTTGTGAGAAGATCATGTTTCGGGCGAGTTGTGAGCCAGATGTTGCAAGGTGCAATGAAGTAGTTGTAGACTCTGAAGAGTACGTAAGCAGATCAACCGGTCGAACCAATCGGTTGGAGAACGAGACAGTGTGGTGGCGGATGTATTATCCCGAGCTTTGCCACTGGAATAACTCTCAAAAATAAGGGGAGGGGAGTGTTATGATCTCAGCCTGCAGGAGAAACGAGTCTCACCCTTTGAGAGTTATTCAGCAAGCCTGACCTAACTGGAAGGTCCAGGAATTATAGAGGCGATAACACAGATGTAAAATAGTGTGTTGAATTTATATAAAAGTTTGAGATTATGGGCAATGAACTAGAAAACAGATAAATGACTTGTTGGAGATGTGGACAAGTTACTGGAGGCGTGAGGCTCGCTTGTGGAGGGCGATGACCTCACTTGAGGCCAGACATCGCAGGGGAGAGGCCGCGCTTCGTCGAGCTCCCGCCAGAAGGGACCCCTAGCGATATTATCTCCAAGAGAAGAGAAGGTGCAGACGTTCCAGCTGTTGAGTCGAGCTGAGGACGTGTGGTCTCAAGTCCTGGACGGCGAGGAGAGAGTATTAAGCCGCCCAGTGACAGTTTTGTGGGCTGTGACAAGCGCCCTGGTCAGACGTTGTCAGAGGGAGAAGCGCCCTCGACCAGATAATCTGTGGTAAGCCCGATTTAAGCCAGTTCATAGTGTTTGCTTGTAGTTGGTCGTGTGCCCAGCGACAGTAGCGATGTTTATTTTCAAGTTAGAAATGTTTTGGTATGGCAGAAAGCCTAAAATAAGAGAGTGAAGTGGGAGGAGCGCGGAGCGACGTCCGTCTTCTCTGAGCGCTGGCGGGCAACTGAAGGAGCCCGGCTCCTGAGGGAGGAGGCCCCTCCCAGCGTGAGTGAGGCTCGCCCAGCGAGGTGGCGCATGGACTCGCCCACGGGGGAGTCCACTCTCATTAAATGTAGAGGACAGATAGAGATTGGAGACAAAGATGTTGTGTGATTAATTTTGTTTATGTGTTAAAAAGGGAAACAATTTATTGGAGTGCAAATGGGTTGCAGGTTTGTCTTTGGGGAAGAAGTTGCTGAGGACTTGGAAGCCAGCACAGAGGGAGTGGTTGATGAGACTCCAAGGCAGGGGAGGAGAGGACCCCGAGCTATGAAGAAGCAGTGAGGAGGAGTGTCACGTGCTTCTGCAGAGGTGGTGAAGTGCCACAGTTATTCGAGGAAATTTATGGTGCAGCAGCCAGGAGAGCTGTGGATGACCCTAGTAGGAGTAGGGAAGCACCATAGTTGTTCAAGGAATCTTCATGGTAGCAGCCTGGAGGAGCTGCAGAGGATCCTGGTGTTTAAGCCCTGAGGAACCTGAAGTTGTCAGGGTAGTGAAATAGTTCTAACTGATCACTTGTATGGAGGTGAGAGTGTTTGTCATTAGCGTGAACGACGCAGTGAGAGGTGAGTGATCGTTTGCCATTTATGTGCCAAGAAGTGTATATTGAAGTTTAGAGTTACAGACGTAGGCAGGAGTACCTACAGATATATATGTATTCTAAGACTGATAGAATGGTCGATTGATTCGTTGTGTGGCACGGATCATTTATACTGATATATATATATGTATGTTATTGCATTCAAATGCTGATTTGCCTTATATGTGTTTATAGGTATATATATATGTATACATTCTCTTGATGGTAGTGTAACATTATATTGTAAGACTTAATCTACTTGAGGAGGTTGATAATATTAGGTAATACCAAGAGATAGGATACCACTTAGCAAGCTGAGGATAGAGTTCTGATGGTGTTGGAGTGCAACCTGATTATAATAGTACAGAGTATAGGATTCATCATTATTATTATATGTATGCGTGTATTGTTATGTACTTCGTCCAGTAAATGTATTCAAATTTGCTGGTGTTTGCACTTGTCCCAGTGAGGCTTCCCAGGAAATAGTAAAGAAGGAGAGAGAGAGCAAGAAACAGGAACCACTGCTGTGGACAGGGTAAGACAGAAGTCTAGTAAGACAAAGGGGATTGAGGAGGTCATATTCCATAAGGAGAGAGTGGGGAGTCACAGCGGCTCGAGTGGGTGTGTGCACGTGACAACAAGGCTGCGTGTTGGAGCCGCATCCCCTAAACGTGTGACGTTGAGCCCCTCTCCAAGAGCCAGAAGTGCCTAGTGTGATCTCCTAGTGAAATATGAGCATTTGTCGAGTTGTGGGTTGGGTGGTCCGTCAGCGGTAACACCACCAAATCCACCACCGCAACAAATGAGGGAACAGTCGTGTACGACGCCTCAACTTCTGAACCATTCAACATCAACAATGGTGTTAAACAGGGGTGCGTTCTTGCTCCATCCCTGTTCGGCATATTCTTCGCGATCCTCGTCAAGCGCAAATTTGGAACAACCACAGAGGGTATCTATCTCCGTACAAGATCTGATGGAAAGTTTATAATCTATCCAGACTCCGAGCAAAGACGAAAGTACAGCTGGGAATCCTCAGGGAGTTCCTCTTCGCCGACGACGCAGCGATAACCACACACAGTGTGTGTGTGGTTTGACAAAGAGTGCTGGGAAGACGGGACACTACGAGCGTAGCTCTCATCCTGTAACTACACTTAGGTAATTACACAGCAGAAGGCCTGCAGCAGCTACTTAACCGTTTTGCCACAGCCTGTTCCGCATTCGGCCTGACAATCAGCCTGAAGAAGACACAGGTGATGGGACAAGACGTCAATGAGCTACCCTGTATAAACATCGCAGAATATGTGCTGGAGGCAGTTCGCGAGTTTGTGTACCTGGGCTCCACAATCTCAGACACCCTTTCCCTAGACACTGAGCTCAACAGGCGTATCGGGAAGGCCGCAACAACACTGGCCAGGCTCACAAAGCGCGTTTGGGAAAGTACCAAACTGAAAGTGAATACCAAGGCACAAGTCTACATGGCATGTGTGGTGAATACACTTCTCTACGGCTTGGAATCCTGGACCCTGCGCTCTCCCCAGGAGAGACGGCTCAGTACCTTTCACATGCGGAACCTGAGACGCATCCTTGACATCATATGGAAAGACCACATCACCAACAACACAGTACTCGAGAGGACAGGAGTCCCATCAATGTTCACTCTCCTGAAGCAGAGACGCATGCGATGGCTGGGACATGTCACACGCATGGAAGATGACCGCACACCAAAAGACCTCTTGAATGGAGAACTGGCATCAGGAAGGAGACCCACTGGAAGACCTCAGCTATATTTCAAAGACGCCTCCAAACGCGACCTCAAGCAGATGAACATCGACATCAACACTTGGGAGGCAGCAGCTGTGGACAGATCTGCCTGGAGATGCAAAGTGCAGAAGGGACTCCAGCAATTCGAGGAAGAACTGAAGAGGCAGGCGGAGGATAATAGACTCAGAGGTCTCGACCACTGTCAGACGCACCTGCTTTGGTTGACCAGACCACACACTAGAAATTGAAGGGACGACGACGTTTCGGTCCGTCCTGACCATTCTCAAGTCGCTTGTGATGAGGAGGTAGAGAACGGGTAATAAAGAGGCAAGAGAGAGGTGAGGAGGAAAGTAAGATGTAGAGAATAGTAGTAATAATGAGAACTGCAGAAGGCCTATTGGCCCATTAGAGGCAGCTCCCATTATAACCACCGAAAGAAAAAGTAATAGGAATAACAAGAGGATAGCAAGGGAGCGTAGGAGAAGACAATGAACAGAAAAAGGCGAGAAGAGTGAAAGAAAAGGAAAGAGAAAGAAAGATAAATGGAAGGGGTAAGCTTATGTTAAGTCACGTTTGTTAGAAAGATTAGAGCATTTGAGTATGTACTGTGAAAGGGAAGAGTCCACAGCAACAAAGGCAGGACTCAAGTTCATGTTGGGTACATTGTGTATAAGATTGTGTACAACACACCATTGTGTGTTGGTGTTTATCTGCACACGCTGCAGTCGGGGACTGTCATTCTCGGGTTGGCCTTCACAGCCACAGCAGGTGTTGCATCCAACTAGACATCCAGAGCACAACTCCCAAACCCCACATGATTGACGGAGGCCTGCTATATATATATATATAT
>WNGS01048796.1:0-13827 GCA_020271785.1 Procambarus virginalis | reverse complement strand
CATCTGCTGCAACATACTCTGGCTGAATAAACAGGCTTCATACACATCACTGCTTGACTAACATTGCATCATCTCTTGCTCTTTTTCCTTTACCGCTTCTGCTACACTGTGCTGCGCTGCTCCATGTCCTCTTCTGACGAGTGCTTGTACAGCCCTTGCAGAAAAGGTTTTGCGCATTTCCTACACTTCCGTCTAAGGTACTGAGTGCTTCTTAGTTTGTTGATGTACCTTGTGTTTAAATCTCATTTGCTTAATATTTATTGTTTGCTAGATAGTTTTTGAGTAGTGACCCTTAAAAGGAAAGTTATATATAATAATGTTGTGCCTAATAGCCAGAACTGCATTACAGTACTTGGCCTAGTATGTAGGCCCAATTTGCCTAACAAGCAGTGATTTTATTAGTTTCCAATATTTCTTTCCAAATTAGTTTATTCCATTAATATTATTATTTAGAACATGACATAGTAGGTTAAGTTAGGTTTACATATGTTAGGTTTTTATCAACTTTCTATGTAACTGGTATTTATAACAAAATTAACCTTTTCTGGGGGGAGCCCCGTCGGCTCCCCGGAGCTATCCCAGGCTGATATGCTAATTTCAGACTTTGGCATCAGTCATGTGTATGGAGTTCTTAGGCCTACCGGAGACCACGGCCAGAACCGGGCCCCCTCAGAGAGGCACGGGGAGCAATGGCCTATAGAAGCCCCCGTGTGGTTGGAAGCATTCTATGTCTGCCATCGACCGGGACAGGCACCCAGAAAGGTAAGCGCCCCAAAACAAACCCCTATTCTGGTTAAAATTGCTACCAAAATCCGAACTAGTGGATAGAACTCCCAAACAGAAAAACAAGCAAACTAGTGTGACGTCACACGTCACCGCGCCGCTGTCTGCGCAGCTCCCCCCTCCCGGGAGGGGGAAGGTGGAGCCCCAGACCTCCCACGCCGGCTATCCACCCATCAGTTCTTCGGCTGATGCTATAGGCACCGGTTATGTGCTCCGGCTCCAGTGGTTGTTTCAGCACTGCACCTAGAGTGTGGTGTCTGTTTTCTAGGTGGTGCGCGAGCCGGGAGTGATTCTCCAGTACTCGGGCTGCATGCGCCTAGGGTTCCCTTCCCTAGGTGCCCTGTAAGTACTGCCCTTGGGACTTGGGGCCACCTTCCACAAGTTCCTTGGGGTCTGCCCCTGCTAGGCCGTTTACTGCTTGGTTTTCGGCCGCTCTTTGTGTGCTCGGGTGTTCTGTCTCCCTTGTTCGCCTTAGAGTAAGGGGCAGTTTTGCACTGGTGGGGCGCAGGGTACTGTGCAGCTTGTCTTTTCCCAATCATAGCGGCCGGCTCTGTTCCGCTTGGGTACGCTGTCCTCTTGCGGGGTTTTCTTTTTCTTTTTGTTTATCTACCTGGTGGGGGGGTCTGCCTTCGTTCTTGCCCCTGGTGTCCCTTGTGTTCTGAGTTTTCTGGTGGTACCCCCTGCTAGGTCCCCGTGAGTGTACACGTCCCGGGGGTTCAGCTCTTAGAAAGTTGTTTGGTAGTTTTGGGTGCCGGTTAGCAGTACCCTGCCTGGGATTACCTGAGCGCGAGTCCTCTTATAGTAAACGCTCGGGACCCTGGGAAACCCCTGGGGGCGCGTGGGTCCGATGGATGTGACCCCAGAGCCCCCCCCTCGCTTCCAGCGAGTTTGAGGGTTGCTCACCCCTTGTCTCTGGGTGACTCTCTGTTTTGCCTCCGTCTGCTGCCTGTGGGGTCGGTGACACCTTCGACCCGGAGCCCTGCGAGTTTGTTGCTCGTTATGGCTCGGTTACCCAGTTGTGCTCAGCTGGTGCGGGCAGCAGAGGCGTTGCACTTGAGCCTTGGTGGTGGCAACGCTCTCGTGGTAACTCCCCGGGAGCCCCGGGGCTGCCCCGTTTTGGTTCTTGTTTTTCCCCTGGATTCCCCTTCCTGCCTGCATCCGGTTCCTTACCGTCTGTAGGTTCAGGGCGGGGTTTTGGTGTTGAGACTCGGGCAGTCTCGGGGAAATCCCCTTCCGGGGTAGTGACGGGGGCATTCGAGCCTGTTCCTCCAGCCGTGTTGTAAGAGTCTGCCAGTGGGCTCCCTTCCTTAGTGTTTTCACGGCTGTCCCGGTTTTCTGGTACGGCCGGGGCTTTAGGGGGACGGCTCGGCCCCGGGGCCTGTTGTGTGGGTTCCCGGGGCTGCGGAGGGGCTGACTTGGGGGGCCTTGGCCCCATAGGACCCCGTGGGGTTTTTATCCCCCTCTCGGCGGGGCTTGTGGTTACGCGGAGTGGGGTTTTCCTCTCCACTCGCCGTACGTGCTGTTGGGCGTCGGCCCCTCCCCGGGCTCGGTTCCTTGGCCTTTGAGTCGGTTGGTTCCGTCCTGTGGGTGGATGTTTTCCCCCACCCCTTTTTTGGGGGGGACGGTGTTTTCGTCATGTTTCCCCGTTTTGGGGTTCTACATGACTACTGGTCTCGGGTGCGCATGCGCCTTTGTGTGCCTTCGGGACTGGTTTTGGCTTCCGTGTTCTCGAGGGTTCGGGAAGGTTTTTCCTCCTTCCCGCGTTATTGGAACGTCTGTCGGCTCCTCGTCCTTGTTGGCGAGTTGGGCTACTTGTAGCCCTGTTGGGCTCCTTGTGGTCCTGTTGTGCTCCTTGTAGCCCTGTTGGGCTACTTTTGGCCCGGCTTTGGGCTGGGCTTTCTGGCCCTGTTGGGCTACTTGGCCCTGTTGGGCTACTTGTGGCCCGGTTGCGTGCCTTTTTTGGGCTCTGTCTTCGCTTCTTTGGCCGGTTTTCTTGTTCCTGCTCACTCTTTTGGCTACTTTTCTTGTGCAGTAGTCTTGGTTGCCGCCTTCCCGCAGGGTAGGTTGCGCGTTTTCGGCCAGCATGTCATGCGCGTGCGCCGCGGAGTTTGTTTTGGTCTGGGCGGTGTGTAGTGCCGGTGTTCGTCGTCTTTTTGCTCCAGTGCTTCGCCTTTCGCTCTTCTCCCTTGCCGCGGTATGTGCCCCTTTTCGCTCCGGGGGTGTCCTGGGTTCCAGTTGTGGGGAGGCCGCCGAGGTTTCCCCTGTGTCATGGGTGTGGGCCGCCTTCTTCGCCTCTTCCTTGCTCTCCTGCAGGTCCGGCTCTGGCTTCTTCACCTGGCGGTGCTCCCAGGTTCTTCTGGGCTCGGTTGAGTCGTGTCACTTCGAGCCACCGTTTGCCAGGTGAGTTTCTGCGGTCTGGCGTCTTTTGGCAGGGCGCTGGATGTGGTGTTATATGCCTGTCTTTCTTTAGGTCTCTTTTTGTACGACTGAGACCGTTCGCACACCAGTGTCGGTCCCCTTTTTTCACCCCTTCCTGTCCCACTCTTGTGCATGTCCATCCCATGCTAGGGTCATTCAGGGGTCCCACCTTTGTTAGTGTTATGTGGTGTGGGGGTTTGTGGTGTTGGTTCTGTACTCGCCTGGTAGGGCTTCTGGCTGTGCTTGCAAGGTTTATGCGCTCTGGCTTTTGGGTCCCGCCTATCTGGTAGAACTTGCGGGATAGTACCAGTGGAGTGCAGTGGTGCCATAGGCACACTCGGGGAACACTGTATATCCATCAGAGGTCTGCAGTTGTTACACGACCTCCTTGCGAGCATACGCCTTCTCGCTGGTACCTTATCTTGAGGTTAACTTGAGGTGCTTCCGGGGCTTAGCGTCCCCGCGGCCCGGTCATCGACCAGGCCTCCTGGACTGGTCATGCTGGCTGTTGGACATGGCTGCTTGCTGCCCGACGTATGAGTCACAGCCTGGTTGATCGGGTATCCTTGGAGGTGCTGATCCGGTTCTCTCTTGCACCAACCCGTCACCGCATCTTTATTACGTCAATATTGACTTCTTCGTTCCGTGCATAGGTGCCATACTAAACATAATGGTTTCCCTTAAAAAACTTCGTGGAAAACACCGACCTTACCTGACCTACTTAGTAGGTTACAATAAGCATCTTATGGTTTCGTAATTACAATTGTTACTTAACCTATTATCGGTATGCCACTGAACTCTGTGAGGGGATTGCAAGTTATGCCCCTATGGTACGGTCTGTGGACTTTCGGGGCACACTAGCTTGCCTTCGACTTAGTTATGGCCCATCCTGGTTGTGGGGAGTCTGTGGGCCTGCAGGCCGCCCCATGCGTCTTCCTGGTGGGCCTCCCTTTGGCCGGTCTAGCCTGGCCTCGGGCCGGGCTTGGGGTGTACATGAGCTCCCGGTTCCCCATCCAGCCGGTTTGAGCGGGGTTTCTCCGCCGTCGGTCGCCTGGTAGGCGGGTTCCTGGGCCTGCTGGGTTCTGTCGTGTCTCAGTGGGCCCTGTCTGGGGTCTATCTGCTCCGTTCTCTGCCTTTGCCGGAGCGAGTTGCTCTTTACCTGTGGCATGTTGCGGTGGTGTATACTCCCCTAGTTGTGCTTGCGGGGGTTGAGCTCTGGCTCTTTGGTCCCGCCTCTCAAACGTCAATCTTATAACAGGTGTACGGTTTCCTGAGCCTATTGGGCTCTTATCGTATCTACACTTGAAACTGTGTTTGGAGTCAGCCTCCACCACATCGCTTCCTAATGCATTCCATTTGTCAACCACTCTGACACTAAAGTTCTTTCTACTGTCTCTGTGGCTCATTTGGGCATTCGGTTTCCACCTGCGTCCCCTAGGGCGTGTGCCCCTTGTGTTAAACAGCCTGTCTTTATCCACCAGGTTGTATGTTGCTACTACTGCGCGTGTGCATTAGTACCGTGTTTCGCAGTGGCGTGTCCTTACTCCTGGGGTTTTTTATGCTTCTGCTCTTTCGTCCTGCCTCACCCCAGTCGTTTTCCTGGCATCTCCTTTGGTCAGTTTTGCCTGCACTTGCTGCTATGTTGGGGGACGTGGTCGGTTTCCACCACTTCATTGTTTGTGTTCCCTTGTTTTCCTCCTCTGCCACAGGGGTGTTCTGCGTGTGTTCCTTGGCTTCTTGGGCTTTTTTCGGCCTGTGTCCTGTGGTGTGCTTCTTTGTCTCGGTCTGTTGCTGTTGCTCGTACCTCTTGGTTCGGGTAGGGTTCTGGCGGCAACCCTTCCGCCTTCTTTGGTTTCCTTGCTTGCCCTGCCACTTGGTTTTTTGGGGTCTTGCGATGTCTCGCGTCGGACCCGTCATTTGTTCTCCTGGCGGGTTTGCTTGCTTTGGGATTTGTCTGTTCGGCAGACGTTCCATCTCCTTGTACCACCTGAGTTCGGTGGTCGCGCCCGAGATCTTCTTGCGGCTCCGCCTTTTCCTGGGCTCGGAGGGGCCTTGTCGGGGCTGCTTCCGTCTGCCTCGTGGTCTCGCCTCCGGCTGGTGGTCGGTGTCCCACCTGCGTGTTTCTCTTGGCGGCAGTATGGGGTGTTTTGGCGGTCCTTCCTTTTCCTGTACCTTCTTAGGTGGTTCCTCTTGTTAGCGTCGGCCTGGTTTTTTGGTGGGGTTGGGGGCCGTCGTCGTGCCACATACTGTCGCCTCTCTCTTTTTGTGCGGCGCTGGCGGAGTCGCTTTGGCTTGCTTTCGGTCTTGCTTCTACACCGCTTAGTAAGCTGTCTTGTGCTTCGTTTCCCCTCCGGCCTGTTCGTGCGCCGCTTGCACCATCCTGGTTTCTGGTCAGCGTGCTCTGTCTTCTCCTCGGTTGGTAGTGCCTCTTCGGTTCCGGTTTGTTTTTCGTCGGCTCTTTTCCTTTTGGGCATTTGCCTCTGGGGGTCGGGTCGCTGTGTTTTCCTGCTCCTTTGGTTTTAGCGTTTTGGTTGTTTGGGTGGTGTCCGCCTCCCGGTTCCGTCCCTTTGATCTTCCTCTGTGGGTAGTTAGCTCCGGGGAGCCGACGGGGCTCCCCCCAGAAAACCAGCGTTGAATGTAATGAAACGCCATTTTCTGGGTGAGTCCCGGAGGCTCCCCGGCAACCCTCCCTCCCTCCGGTCGGCGGTTTTTCGCGTGTCTTGACATCCAGCCTCAGAACTGATGGGTGGATAGCCGGCGTGGGAGGTCTGGGGCTCCACCTTCCCCCTCCCGGGGAGGGGGGAGCTGCGCAGACAGCGGCGCGGTGACGTGTGACGTCACACTAGTTTGCTTGTTTTTCTGTTTGGGAGTTCTATCCACTAGTTCGGATTTTGGTAGCAATTTTAACCAGAATAGGGGTTTGTTTTGGGGCGCTTACCTTTCTGGGTGCCTGTCCCGGTCGATGGCAGACATAGAATGCTTCCAACCACACGGGGGCTTCTATAGGCCATTGCTCCCCGTGCCTCTCTGAGGGGGCCCGGTTCTGGCCGTGGTCTCCGGTAGGCCTAAGAACTCCATACACATGACTGATGCCAAAGTCTGAAATTAGCATATCAGCCTGGGATAGCTCCGGGGAGCCTCCGGGACTCACCCAGAAAATGGCGTTTCATTACATTCAACGCTGGTTTTTTGGGTCTAACAGTGCATATTAACACGCTCAACCAAACAGTTGGTGTATTATTATTTTAGGAGAATGGAGGTGGCTTCTACAACCTCCTCTTCAGTGTGAGAACGGCGAGGGGCAACAACAATGGAGTGAGGGAATATAATTGATAAATTAAGACTGAATAAGATGGTGAAACTGCAAGTTTGATAGTGATATAGCGAAAGTGACATTGTGGGGATAGATTATAAGAGATATATAGTGAGTGCAAGTGGGAATACTGAGGCATTGTGAAATATTATGAGTGAGAATATGAGCAAAATGTCGAGGCACAGAGAGGTTTATGAGAGCGAGAGGCGGCGAGGTAGACAGCTGGCACCAGACGGAGGGCCGCCACCTGTATTGACCCACCCCGCCCACTACCATCATATTCCCGTCGCCAACACTACCCACAACTCTTCACCTGAACGCCATCATCTTCCTAGTGCCCTCGACGGGGACATGAAGCCGACGGCTTGTCGAAGCCCTCCTCCCCCTCTTATTCTCTCAAGTTTTCCAACTTGATTTTGAACTGAAGTAATGTCTTGACATTTACGGCTACGGCGGGTAGGGGGTTCCATGGGGTTATAACCTTGTGGGTGAAACAGCCCCTACAGTTTTCTGCCCTACATTGTGGCTTATTGAGCTTTAAGCCTATTGCGCTTTGTAATTTAATTGTAATGCAATTTGTATGCGCTATGCGGAAGCTTTAACGAAGTGATCTGGATTAATATCGTACACTTTGTTCTGTATTTTAAAGGTGTCGACGAGCCCCGCCCTGTCATGTCTGATATGTTGGTAATCTTTTGGCCTTAAACCTTTCCTGGTATGAGAGTCCAGCAAGTTCACGAATGGTTTGTGTCCCTCTTTTAACTTTCTTCAAAGATGTCTTTCGGAAAATGAGTTCTCCATGCTTTAATACGAAGTCCAGATGGTCGCCCACCAGACGTTCAGCCGAATATCCACCCCGCAAGATCCAAGAACACAAGATTAGTCACTTGAACTCTTTAGGCTTTTCTGATATTCTTCAAAAATGCTAGAGTAATTCCAGTCCATAAAAGTGGTGACGAATGAAATCAACAATTGTAACTAATATCACTCTTGCCCACATTGTCCAAAATATTTGAAAAACTAATGTACAAACTCGGACACTGAGCTATGAACATGAATGCCAAGGAAGGAGGGAATTAGCTTCCCATTCAACTTTGAAATGGATGGAAGGAGCCAGATTGTTAAGAGAGGAAAGGCTGGAAAAGACTAAAGATCATGAGACCATAAAGCAAAAATGCCAGTACAGCCAGGGGGCGAGCCAGCTAACACACCCGGTACATAACAATTGTGGTGTTGACCATTAAAGCCTGTATCACCCTCGGGAGGGTTATTGCGGCCACCGCGGTGGCTTAGACCAACATACTCTAGGACTAAATTCGTCGCGGGCAGTGTACACAGAGATGTACACATTCATGTACGCCACAATTCTCCGCCATGTTGTCTTGAATGAGGTCATGACAGCCTGGTAAGGCGCGTCCAGTGCCATCTTGTGACAAACTGCAAAACTTGAGATGAGACGCCACCTTCCCCGAAAATATTTGCCATAACAAAAGTCGCCAAACACCGAGTGAAACCATTTCAGATTTCTGGCGGATTATGGATCTTTGCCCAAGAGATTGCAAAGTTCTCTCTCTCCGGGAGAGAGAGAGACGGAAGGGAAGGGAGGGAGAAAGTGACAGAAGGAGTAAGGGAGGGAAGGAGACCAGTGAGGGAGGAATGACGATGAAGGAAGACAGGAAGAAAGAGGAAATTGGGAGGGAAAATCCAGCACGATTCATTCATAAGTCCTTCCCTCCCTCCCTCCACAGCGTCCCGCCCTGTGAGTGCACACCAACCCCTTCCATTAACCACTATGCCCCTTAACATCGGCTCCCCTTTCCCTGCTCTTCCATTATATTATTCTCTGTTCTTTTCCAACATTCTTATTTCTCTAACTTCTAGAATACTTAACCTGAAAGTGTGTGATCTGGTCAACATACTTTAGCCACGTTATTGTGACTCATCGCCTTGATAACTGTATAATTCTACCACACCTTCAAACTCTCCATATGCAAGCTAGGCTTTTTTTTTATTAACATTTCGATATATCTCTAATCTGGTTTAATTAAACGTAGTAGCACGACTATTCTAGGGTTCCTTTATAGCGAGGGGCCGCCTGTCACTGGGCCAGAGCATGCATGGTCACGCCTATGACCTCTGGTGGCACCCCTCCTGCCTGACCATGTTGCAACTGCATGCTGCTGCCCCCCCCCCCTTGAGTGGGGCACAGTGTCTCGACCAGATGATATCAATGCATCGTCTGGTCCCTGATTGGCTCAGAGGATGTGGTCATTACTATCGCAGTATGTACGCTATCGTACACATGTCAGTACACTTTTACAACATAAATTCAACTCTTAATTTGCATGATACAAATAATACAATATGTAAACTCGAATCACAAATATGCAAATACGGCAACTTGTAATAACTAATAGCATTTAATATTAAAATTATTATTGTTGTTGTTTAAGATTCCCTACCTGGAACAAAAAGTTTCACGTAGCACGGGCTATGGTGAGCCCGTAGTTCTATTAAAATTAATTCCTGATGATATTTGCGTTACTGCGGACTTGCAGGAGACGCTGTACCAAGTGAACTGCCGTAGTCTCCACCACTGTGTAGGAGTGCCTCTCATAACTACATCATTTATATTGTAATTGGAAGAATAAGTTCCATTACCGAGTCTTTATTCATCTGTTACGCTACGATGATAAATTACTCAAATTGTTAAAATCTTGACAAAACAATCAAGAGAAAAAAAAGGTGAAGGGGAAATGGACAAGAGAGACGAGTAACAACATTAAAAACATAGAAAGACAGGAAGAGACATGATCACAACATACGGAGTGGGATAGATCAAGTAGAACAATATTCCACACGGGAAGAAACAAAACAAGTTTAAACAGATACAGTTTTTAGAGAATTAAGTCACAAGAACAATACTCACACGTAGTAAGCAAATATGCAAGTGCAATGAACCAGAAGTGGAGGTGGTAGAAGCCACCTCCACTCCCACCTTTTAAGAGTTATGATAGACCAACAAAACCAAATCGGGAGGTTAAATCGCAACATAGAGGCGACCTTATAGGTATGAGAAGCGGGGCCCAGGAGCCAAATACCTCACATCCCTTCGCAGCATCTTTGACATAGTAAACCCCCTCAAACTCCAGATAATATACCGTGCGTTGCTCCTGAAGAATTGAGGAGGCCGCTAGGCTACCATGACTACCATGGGCTCGGGACTCTGATATTCCCACCACACCTTATGACGCCACTTGCCAGCACGAGCAAATGTATATGTTTATCTCTCAGAATGTTTGGTAATATGTTTATTGCTTGTCATGTGTGTCTATATATGTATTAACACGATGTACTGAACGGGGTGAGAATAGCTTGAGCTACCTCATCCCTTTGTGTGTATTTTACCTCAATAAACTTATTTCAATCACAGATCCAGTTATCGCTTCTTTCACGAGTTCTTCCTTCTTTCACCGCCCACTTCCATGTCCTATTTAAAGTTGTTCCTTTTGTCTTAGACTCGTTTTATAAGAGACCGAAACATTTTTTGAAGAAAGAGCCCTTCGTAATTCTCCATAGCGTTGGAAAACACAATAAAACTCAAAATTCTAAACGAAATCTGGGCAGATTTCCAACAGAAGAGAACTGTGTAGAGGTGGGCGAGCAGGCGCCCCCCAAGCGGAAGTCTCAATACACACAACACATAAATGACACTTGATGAGTTTAACACACTGTAGTTGATGACTAGGAGGAGGAGGAGGATACCTCACAGTGCCGCCCTCATCCTCACAGTATCTCCCTCACCCTGTCTCCCACCCACTACCATGTAGCTCCACCCATACCATGAGGCCTCATTACTACCATGAATCCCGAACCATTAACATGCAGCCCCACTCCATTATCATGTAGCCCAATTAAACCAATTAATCAAAGTGCTATTCTATAGTTCCTCGAATTCATTACTACAAAAAGTATTAATCCGCGAATTCAGATAGTAAACCTAGGAAATTATCAATCAGTAAACTCACGTATGTTAAAGTAACCAACATCCACTAAGCTCACGGACCTTCTAGAATAGTCTGGTATTGATTACTTTCTCAAAGTTCTAGTAACAATAGTGCTATAATGTAACAGAATTATCAAAAGAAGGCGCCTAGCCCGGAAGACCACACATACAGATACACACACACACACACACACACACACACACACACACACACACACACACACACACACACACACACACACACACACACACGCATACTTTAACTAAGGCCAGAAACTGCCATACTAGAAAAAATGATTGCGGCTCGCGAAATTGATTTTGTCCCATTTTCTGTTTGTGGGTTCTTTAGTAGGTTAGGATAAGGCACTTTAGCACGACAGTTTCTTAACGTTGGGAACACTAGCGAGAACGGGCTGTTCTACTTGTTCTACTTGTTCTGTTCTACTTTGCCCGAAACGCATTGCGTAATAGTGGCTTTAGGCATTGTATGTACTAGCTCTATCTATAAATCGATCCACTTATGTAAAATCTCTCTATGTATGTACCTTTCCTGAATAAACATATTATTTATTTATTTATTTATTTACTACGTGTGACTTGGCCGGACAAACCTATTTTGACAGTAGTGATACCAATAGCATTAATAGTAGCAGTGGTAGGAGTAGTAGTAAGAATATTAGTATTATAAATAGTCGTATTAGCCCAGTTACTGCTGCAATGATAGTCGTATTAGCCTAGTTATTGCGGCAATGATAGTCGTATTAGCCTAGTTACTGCTGCAATGATAGTCGTATTAGCCTAGTTATTGCGGCAATGATAGTCGTATTAGCCTAGTTACTGCTGCAATGATAGTCGTATTAGCCTAGTTATTGCGGCAATGATAGTCGTATTAGCCTAGTTACTGCTGCAATGATAGTCGTATTAGCCTAGTTATTGCGGCAATGATAGTCGTATTAGCCTAGTTACTGCTGCAATGATAGTCGTATTAGCCTAGTTATTGCGGCAATGATAGTCGTATTAGCCTAGTTACTGCGCCAATGATAGTCGTAGCCTAGTTACTGCGGCAATGATAGTCGTAGCCCAGTTACTGCGGCAATGATAGTTGTAGCCTAATTATTGCGGCAATGATAGTCGTAGCCTAGTAATTGCGACAATGATAGTCGTAGCCTAGTAATTGCGGCAGCAGTAATATCTTTATTTAATAACATATCACTGAACAGTAATTGCTGCAGTTGCATGTGCATTTTTCATTCAAATCATTTGACTTTTCCCATAAGTTTCTAAAACCACTGGATCATGTTACAGCTAACTCAAACAATTTAGTGAAATAACTGAGCGGAATATTTATTATATGAAATTGCAGCCCATACTCCTCTTTTGGTAGTACTTATAGTAACAATGAGGACCATAGTATATATATAAACCTACGAAATTAGAAACTATAAATCTAAACTATTGAGTTGGTCAAGCCAGAAAACTATTTTTGACTTGTGTTGGTTTGACAATCTGAACTTAACCTTCCTAGGCCTAATACACGATATCTGAGGCCTGATATAGTACATATGTGCGCTATACTAAGGCCTAGAAATATTTAAGTTTGTTTTTAGCTTCATTTTTTTAAGAATAACTTATTAGTCAGTATACTACTGTTTAAGAGCCAATTGACGACTGTCACAATAGGTACTATCTAAACAGGAGGATGGGTTGGTCAGTGGGTACTGAGGAGAGCAGGTACCCACTTCTCCCAATACTGGGAACAATTAGGGCCGGGCAGTCCTGCTCTAGCAGGTATCATAATTGTTTTGATAAGAAGACAATCCTCGTGGCGCAGTGGTAACACTCGTACGGTCCTTCGCAAACGATTTGACCTGGGTTCGTATCCTGGCAGGGGAGGATTGACTGGGCTCCAATCCTGAACTGTACGCCCCTGATCGGCCAGAAGTGATTGGGTCTGGTTATTTAACAATTTGGGGGATCGTATTCCAGGGAAAATTATGATTAAGGACTTGCCCGAAAGTCTACGCGTGCTATAGTGGCTTCATAACAATGTAACAACTCTTGTATATATAAATAAATATATAAAAATGAGTCACCGGAGATATGTTATGGATGACTTTGTAGGCGTGGCTGCCTCACGTCTCTGTGGCGTCTTGCAACATCTATTGTTCAAGCCTTTAAATCACTCGAATTTGCAATCGTATCGTATTTTGTTGTTGACGTTCCTAATACAAAATTTAAATCCCGGTTCAATACTGGATTTGTTCCCCCCTATGATAGGTTGAAGAGCAGAAATATATTAATGAGTATATAGAGTTTAGTTTAATATATACCAGGTGGGTATAGAGCTGTTGACTGTTGGGTACGGGTTGGTATATGGTAGAGCAGGTGGAGGGCAAGGAAGGGACAGGCTGGCAGGAGGCCTATGCTGGTAAAATCTAGCAGGCCTCCTCCTGCAGAGAACCTTCACCAGATCGATGCCAGAAGAGGGCGGCCAGACACCCACCAGCCTGGCGGTGCCACCACACATCACCTTCACCAACAGAAACTTGAAGGGTCGCTATACTCACCATGTCTGTAGCTTTACGAATGTCCCGTTAACGAAAGGAAGAACTAGCAGGATGTGTGTGGTATGTGGGGGAAGCAGTAGTGCCCTGGGCTTGCAAGAACTATGAGAAGCAGCCCTCGCAACACACTCGGCTTAACTACTCCTTGGCTCCTGGGTGGGGCGCTTTTGTGGCCTGGTCCCCGGTGCGCGCGCCGCCACTCCCACTCCCATGTACTCTCCCTCCCCATTAACTACCATTATGCACACTATGGCCCATTTACCAAACCAATTACATTATTTACTCAAATTTATATTAATGCCTTGTTGGAAGCAGATTAATGCATGTTTTAAAGCCAAAACTCTATTTTTTTTCATATGGAATAAATACGAATCTGCGAGACCCAAAACTGTTTTCCAATAATGAACACCGAGCGCCTGAATTTTAGTCTGGATTTCCTCCATAGATTACCGATACTATATAAAAAATTCATGATCACGTGGAGACATTATGGGCCTTCCAGAATCAGGAAGGAAGGACGGAGGGGGGAAGGATACATGGTGTAGATAGGCCCTTAACCCAGTCTCCCCAGACATCACCCCCCTGCTGGGGGAGGAGGCAGGGACACGCCCTTGCTGGTACACGCTACATACACCTGACCAATTGACTGACGGCGTGTGAGTGCTCAATTATGTATATTCAGCAAGCGGGAGGTGTATTGGGTGTGGCGCGCCCCAGCAGGCAGGCCTCTGGCCTAAAAATAT
>WNGS01048773.1:13108-24618 GCA_020271785.1 Procambarus virginalis | reverse complement strand
ACTTACCCGTCCAAATAGGGGTTAAGTCAATTAATTTAAAACGGCGGCCTTGCTTTTTCCAGGTTCGAGCCCCGATGATGCAGGTGGTTGGGCACTATTCTTGTCTTCGTCTTATTCAGCTGCCAACCCGTCCTCGCAAATTTAATAAGTCAATATTGACTTATTAAATATGTGCATAGGTGACATACTTAAGATAATAGTTTCCCTTGAAAATCTTCATAGAAAACACCGACCTTACCTAACCTTGTTTGTATGTTAAATCAAGCATCTTATTTCTTCGTAATTACAATTTTTACCTAACCTATACCTATAATAGGTTAAGTAACAATTATAATTACGAAGCTATAAGATGCTTATTTTAACATACTAACAAGGTTAGGTAAGGTCGGTGTTTTCTATGAATATTTTCAAGGGAAACTATTATGTTAAGTATGTCACCTATGCACGCAACTAATAAGTCAATATTGACTTATTAAATTTGTGAGGACGGGTTGCAGCTGCTTGTGACCTCCTCAGAGTGCTATATATAGTCATAATGGCCATAGTCACAGCGTCCTGATAATGACCTGGTTAAGTCTCAAAGACAACTGAAGTGTAATTCTTCAGTAATTGCAAAAAGATCACCACAGACAAATAAATTAGGAAAGAAATGGCATCATTGATCGGAAATAAGTCGGCGCGGAAGAATGGACACAAAGAATGGGTGGTCTAATTACCCTAACTCCTTACCATAACTGTAGGGGGGGGGGGATCGTCTGGCCTTCGTTAAACTCTCCAGACACCCGCCTTGTTATGGGGCCTTGCTTAAAGTTAATTGTAGATTTTTGCCTTGAAATCTCCCAGCACAACATTCCACCATGAGACTACTGCAGCCGTATCATATTTATTCTAAAACTAATTGTCACTCTCGGCAATTAATTTGTCGACATTACACCGACACTCCCTTCCACACAGTCACCAGTTATCACCACTAGACACACTCACATGTTTAAATAACTCCAGATAATCGCAGTTATCCTGATCAGCTTCTTATTTATTACTCCTTCCAACACAAAGAATCATTCTCAGCTCGCAAAGTCATCCTCGAACTGCGAGACAGACACAGTCAACTATATATATATATAACCTACGTAAGACCAACTTTGCGGTATGCATCGCAAGGTAAATATTATCTATATATATATATATATATATATATATATATATATATATATATATATATAATATAATCTCAGACTTATGTCCCCGACAAAACAAATTAAAGGCCGAGAGAGCTGCAACTCATCACGCGGCAGGAATTGCACATCAGAGGGGACATGATACACACATAGAAGATATTAATGGACAATCACGTCCTTGAAAAACGGCAAGACCAGAGAAGACGGGTGAAAGTTGAAGAACAGGTTGAGAGGAGACATCAGGAACATCTACTTCCAGTAATTTGAACAATCAATAAGAGAAGATCTATGTAAATTCACCAAACAGCTTCAAAGGAAATAAGACAAACAAGGAACAATTTAAGTAACAGCATTAACTGACTAGGAGTTGGAAAGGTGGGGCCAGGGAGCTATTACTCGACCCTACAAACACATGAAACTCACCTAATTGTACCTGCGGAGGTTGAGTACTGATTCTTTGGCCCCGCCTCTCAACAGTCAATCGGGTTCCATGACAGGTTCTTGAGTTTCTCAAGCTCTATCACATCTACATTTGAAACTGTGTATGGAGTCAGCCTCCACCACATCACTGCCTAAAGCATTCCATCCGTTAACTACTCTGACACTGAAAAAGTTTTTTCTAACGTTCCTGTGGCTCATTTGGGTACTCAGTTTTCCCTTGGGGACAAGGGTACTGTGTCCCGTTCTTCGCGTACCTCTCGTGTTAAACAGTTTATCCTTATCTACCCTGTCAATTTCTGATAATTTTGTAGGTAGTGATCTTGTCACTCCTTACTCTTCTGTCTTCCAGTGTCGTGAGGTGCATTTCATGCAGCCTTTCCTAGTAACTCATGCCTCTTAGTTATGGGACTAGCCTAGTGACATACCTCTGGACTTTTTTTTAGGCGAGTGCGTGTAGGTGAGTGCGTGTAGGTGAGTGCGTGTAGGTGAGTGCGTGTAGGTGAGTGCATCTTTGGCTCCCAAACACAAGACGCGGCCTGGGTGTAAAAATATCCTTTGAAGTAAATGCACTCCGAAATTTGTGAAGGTCTGGGAAATCAAAGCCGGAATATACCAGAGACAAGGTGGGAGCCCCGAACACCCCCCCCCCCCACCCGCTTCCCACTTTCATATTTATATTTAATATTTCACACCGTTTACATTATAATAGTTAATGGTGAAGACATAAAGAGCCGAGAAAGAAGATGAGAATGAAGGTTTGTGCCGTCACTCCCACTCCCTACCCGACTGCCTCCTTCAAACTGACAGGCACTTCTCACACACTTCATACACTCTTTGGTCTAAATCTACATTTTCATCTACATCTATCTATTAATCATGTATGTTCTTACTAGATTGAGTAAAATGGAATGAAAAAAAAGTGGAGAAAAATTTTCAATGGAGTGTAAAGTTTGTTTCCTTTGCTTCTCCTCAGAAGGAAATTTCCTTAAGACGGGGATTAATTCTGGTCATCCTTCCATGTATGAGTAGTATCTGCTGTCTGCCTGTGAAGTGGCAGTGACAGAATTCGGCGTATCCCGGGATTGGCTAGAGGAAGAGACGACCGACAGTGAGGTGCTACGGAGGAGTGTAACTAGCTAGTTGCAAGAAGCTCCTGCCAGGGGTTCGCTACCCTTGTATTTGTTCGTGTAGAGGCCCAGCAGCGCGAGGCTGATGTTCTCTGCCAGCACCAGGCTGGAGAGTGATTGTGGGCGTTCACAAGGAGCACCTAGTGAGACTGTAGATAGGCTGGCCCATGGCTAGGGTAGACTCGCTGGTGTTTCCCAGTACTGGATGAGGACGGTGCTGTGTGTTGAGGAAACACGGAAGTTGACAAGGCTGCATCGCATGAGCATCGAGGAGCGCTTAGTATCCTATGAGAGCGACACATGTGTATATATCACTGTAGTAATACTTCGTTTATGATTCTATTTAAGGTGATGGGAAAGTGATAATATGTGAATATATTGATAAAGGATGAAGTGTCGTATTCCTTTCAACTCCTCCGTTGTGTTTTACTTGCATTACCAAGCTCACTCCTTGAAAGCCACTACTGACTTGGGGTCGGATACTAGTACTTTGGTTCCTCTACCAAAGAAGCCGGTTGCGGCACATAGTGGCCGTAACACACACACTCTCTCTTTTTTTTTCTTTCTTTCTCTTTTTTTTTCTTTCTTTCTCTTTTTTTCTTTCTTTCTCTATCTCTCTCTCTCTCTCTCTCTCTGGAGGCGCTCATCTCCTGAGGCTACTTAACAGTTACTGTTCTCTGCTGCCAAAAAAGACATCTCAAAATTCCAAGAGCTAATTCTGTCACAGGATATACACCAGATATTGTTCTGCCGTGTTGGTGGTAATACAACGAAGAGCAACAATTCTGTCCAATGCAATCAGGATAATTGTTGTAACATTTGCCATTCATCCTGCAAGGCAGAGGCTCACTTGTATTGCACCAGAAGAAGACCTCGAGCCTTCAAGTGCATTGTTCATCCCATGGTTTACACACCAGTCAATACACAACAGTTCCATTGATCTGGAATTCGCCAAGTGCTTTCATCTTTCCCAGAAAATGCTACAAAACGGAAGCGCTGCGCAACCTCCTGGGGTGGACTGGCTTGTACATGTCCCCGAGAGAAAATAAGAACCCAGCTTCGACAAAATGACTCTTACTGCTCAATAGAAGACTACGAGATTGATGGACGCTGGAAATCTCACGTTGCTACCATCTCGGCAGCTAAAGATTAGTGGGAAACTGGCCAGCCCTAAGCCTCTGCAGGGAACCAGGAGCCACACCTCCACCACCCAAAGTACCACTGCAAGACCTTCAGATGACCTCTATGCAATAACCATTAACTTTCCGCCACAACCTGAGGTTATACATGGAGTTGTTAACCCAAATACAACAATGTAACCGTTTTTTACACCTCCAACTGAAAATCAACAATTATCCGCTGAACTTGGACAAGAGCGAAGTCAAAACTATTCGAAGTCGAACTCTTTGACTTCGAAGTCAAAACAAGGCAAAACAGACCGACTGAACGTGGCCAGGCGTAGCCGAAGTAACCACCATCCTCGCCCTCCACATACACACACAACTGCATAATAACCATGAAAGCCAGGTGCTGCATTCCCCCACCTGTCTTGAATAACACTAACCATTACTTCAGTAGTCTACTCAGTGCAGGGCTCAGCTGTCGAATCGAGCGGGTGGAGGGGGTCGAATGGGGCATACTGTTGAAAACTGCCTTCCAGATAACAAGTATAGTCACTGCCGCAGGAGAGAGCTTCAAGAGGATACCATTCCAACCAAAAAAGGATTTGGATATTAAGGATGAAATGTTTAAGAGACAATTTCAGATCAGCCCAAGAAATATTCAGATATGGTGCAGACACATCCGCAGGTGTATGTGCCAAATCTGTACATAGCTGGCTCTGCAGGTGTGTGTGTGCCAGATGTGTACATACCTGGCTCTGCGCGTGTGTGTGTGTGCCTCTCCTAGCACAAAAGACCTACACACTTCTAGCCACGAGAGCAGCCATCTTACACTGTTGCTGCCTTAAACAACGAGCAAGCATAAGGAGTTAATCCATTAGCATAACGTCTGCCTAAAATCAGGGGCTTCAATACCAATGTTCGTGATTTACACAGTTTGGTAAACATTAGCTGAACCAATATAGTGATTGTGATAGAAGCATTCCTAGACTACAGAACTACCAAGAACGTTGCGAAGATTTCCTGTTATTCTTCATAGATGCGTTGAGAGGGGCGAGGCCAAGGAGGAAAATTTGCACTTCTTTTTAATCAATGTGTATACCTCCAGCCTATTCATGTGGTCAATCTCTGCTCATTTGGAAATTCTGTCCGAAATATACATGAATCCCAGAACCCCAATAATAGTATGCGCAATATACGAACATCAATGACAGGGTGGTGGTGATCTTCAAGATGATCATGAAGAGCTCCCCACACCCCATCAATGATCAGATCAAGAGTCAAGATGACACACCATGGGACACCGTTCATCGCTCTGATATGGTCCGTTGGACTGGACAGTACATCAGAGCCTTTAACACAGGGGGGGGAGATGTTGGTGAACTTCCTGCTATATATATTAGCTCAATATTCTCACGGTTCTCCATTTGGCCCAAGTTTATGACTACCAGAAGCTGGCAACCTCAACACAAGACGCTCTACGATTAAGAGCTTCAAGCTGGCTGTGGCTTCCGACCACATGAAGGCTCTACCACACAGCTGGCTTCCGATTCATCCTGTACTGTACACGAGAGTAACTTTACACTGGTTTATTTATGATGCAAACTAATAAGCTCGTCAAATAGGTGAGTAGCTAGGATCAGGCTTCAGATGAGCTGATGTGAGATTACAGCTCCTAGCTTGCAAGTTCACTAGGAATTAACAGCACACAGTACCTGTAGGGAACGGTGAGGGGGCATATAGTTTGTCACTCCTGATGACAGCAGGGGTACCTTACCTTGCAATGATTTCGAGCTCAACGTCCCCGCGGCCGGGTCCTCGACCAAAGGTGCCCACGTACGGCAGCGCTCTGACGCCCCCGACACCCACCTGCCCAGGAGATAAACACCAATTAGCCACATGTACTCTACAACAGTAGCATCAACACCAGGAGGATCTGAGGAGACTAAGAAGAGAAGCAAGTCTCAGCCCAGATAGGAGACGGAAGGGAGAAAACCCAGAAAGAGTGCACATAGAGAAAACTCTATATGCACTCCCACATACAGAGCCCAGTCTCTACGTGAGAGAGTGCACGTAGAGACGAGAGATACAAATCAGCGACGCGGGACTACCCGAGGTGAGAGACATCAACACAGAAGCAACAAAGGCATAAAGAGAGACGAATAACTGATGAATGACCAAGAGTCACGTCATCATCAGTGCAAGAAGAGGTGCGACAACACGCAGAAGAGGAACAGAAGGAACGAGGAAGAAGAGGGAGGAGGAAAGAGGAAGAGAAGAGCAAGAGGAATCTGAGGGGAATCAAACAATAAATTCAAATATCAGTGATGTCAGATGCAAATGAAGGCGCGTGTGCGTGCGCACACAGATACGGACTCTTGAAGATAAAGCGAAATTAAGCCTAAGACAGAGACAAATATACGCGGTCTGTCTCACTCACCACCTGTGACCCGTCACACAGGTGGTGGGACAGGCAGCCAAGGCTCCCGTCACACAGGTGATGGAACAGGCAGCCAAGGCTCCCGTCACACAGGTGGTGGAACAGGCAGCCAAGGCTCCCGTCACACAGGTGATGGAACAGGCAGCCAAGGCTCCCGTCACACAGGTGATGGAACAGGCAGCCAAGGCTCCCGTCACACAGGTGATGGAACAGGCAGCCAAGGCTCCCGTCACACAGGTGATGGAACAGGCAGCCAAGGCTCCCGTCACACAGGTGGTGGGACAGGCAGCCAAGGCTCCCGTCACACAGGTGGTGGGACAGGCAGCCAAGGCTCCCGTCACACAGGTGGTGGACAGGCAGCCAAGGCTCCCGACACACAGGTGGTGGGACAGGCAGCCAAGGCTCCCGTCACACAGGTGGTGGGACAGGCAGCCAAGGCTCCCGACACACAGGTGGTGGGACAGGCAGCCAAGGCTCCCGTCACACAGGTGGTGGAACAGGCAGCCAGGCTCCCGTCACACAGGTGGCGAGAGAGACAGTAATCAGCGTCCTGGTCGACCATGATGACACCTCAGCGTCCTGGTCGACCATGATGACACCTCAGCGCCCTGGTCGACCATGATGGCACCTCAGCGTCCTGGTCGACCATGATGGCACCTCAGCGTCCTGATCGACCATGATGACACCTCGGCGTCCTGGTCGACCATGATGACACCTCAGCGTCCTGGTCGACCATGATGACACCTCAGCGCCCTGGTCGACCATGATGACACCTGAGCGTCCTGGTCGACCATGATGGCACCTCAGCGTCCTGGTCGACCATGATGACACCTCGGCGTCCTGGTCGACCATGATGGCACCTCAGCGTCCTGGTCGACCATGATGACACCTCAGCGTCCTGGTCGACCATGATGACACCTCAGCGCCATGGTCGACCATGATGGCACCTCAGCGTCCTGGTCGACCATGATGACACCTCAGCGCCATGGTCGACCATGATGGCACCTCAGCGTCCTGGTCGACCATGATGACACCTCAGCGTCCTGGTCGACCATGATGACACCTCAGCGCCATGGTCGACCATGATGGCACCTCAGCGTCCTGGTCGACCATGATGACACCTCAGCGCCATGGTCGACCATGATGGCACCTCAGCGTCCTGGTCGACCATGATGACACCTCAGCGTCCTGGTCGACCATGATGACACCTCAGCGTCCTGGTCGACCACGATAACACCTCAGCGTCCTGGTCGACCATGATAACACCTCAGCGTCCTGGTCGACCATGATGACACCTCAGCGTCCTGGTTGACCATGATGACACCTCAGCGTCCTGGTCGACCATGATGACACCTCAGCGTCCTGGTCGACCATGATGGCACCTCAGCGTCCTGGTCGACCATGATGACACCTCAGCGTCCTGGTCGACCATGATGACACCTCAGCGTCCTGGTTGACCATGATGACACCTCAGCGTCCTGGTCGACCATGATGACACCTCAGCGTCCTGGTCGACCATGATGACACCTCAGCGCCCTGGTCGACCATGATGACACCTCAGCGTCCTGGTCGACCATGATGACACCTCGGCGCCCTGGTCGACCATGATGACACCTCAGCGTCCTGGTCGACCATGATGACACCTCGGCGCCCTGGTCGACCATGATGACACCTCAGCGCCCTGGTCGACCATGATGACACCTCAGCGTCCTGGTCGACCATGATGACACCTCAGCGTCCTGGTCGACCATGATGCACCTCAGCGTCCTGGTCGACCATGATGACACCTCAGCGTCCTGGTCGACCATGATGACACCTCGGCGTCCTGGTCGACCATGATGACACCTCGGCGTCCTGGTCGACCATGATGACACCTCGGCGTCCTGGTCGACCATGATGACACCTCAGCGTCCTGGTCGACCATGATGACACCTCAGCGTCCTGGTCGACCATGATGACACCTCAGCGTCCTGGTCGATCATGATGACACCTCAGCGTCCTGGTCGACCATGATGACACCTCAGCGTCCTGGTCGACCATGATGGCACCTCGGCGTCCTGGTCGACCATGATGACACCTCAGCGTCCTGGTCGACCATGATGACACCTCAGCGTCCTGGTCGACCATGATGACACCTCAGCGTCCTGGTCGACCATGATGACACACCCCGTTAACCCCCTATACGAGAATAGTGCACCAAACTTAGATTATCTTTTCGTCTATCTTTTTACCTTTCTTCCTATCTTTCTTCCTTCTATCTTACTACCTGTCTTCGCTTCCTATTGTTTTCTTCCTTTATTTCTTGCTTTCTTTCTTCCTTCCTTCGTTTCACGCTGACTCTCAAATTCTTGTCTTAAACTCTTTGGTAGCAAAATCGAACGAGGGATTGGAATACGACCTGTGAACGACTAGAGAGATGATGATGAGACAGAAGGGGGGGAGGTGACAGGTGACGGTTGGAGACGGTAAGGGGAAGGGTAGTCGTGAGGGATGGTGACGGGAAAGAGGCAGTGAAGAGGAGATACAAAATACAAGAGTTTTAGGACGCAGGAGAGATTGCCTTGCTGTTACCTCCATCTGGTCAGCGTCGCGTCCCTAACCAGTCGCTCTCTCCCTCCCTCTCTGTCTCACTCCCTCTCTCTCCCTCCCTCCCTCTCTCTCTCCCTCCTTCTCTGTCTCCCTCCCTCCCTCCCTCCCTCCCTCAGTCTCTCCCTCATTCATATTGCAGCATGCAGCAGACTGCGCCATGCATGAAACTCTCCACACAGCACCCGGCGAGGCAGTCCTCAAAGTGACTACACACGCTGCAATAACTACCAAGTGTAGTTGTGTGTACGCACGCTACACACCCTCACATTTCCACCATCCTCATCAACAAAAAACTAAATCAAGTATTTTGCAATCTGAATATTGCAAGCGGTTGTATATCAGACAAACGGCCGCCGAAACATCCATTCAGAGACGAGGATGAACTCGACATGTTGAGTACATCCACTTGTGATGAGTTCTTGTCATCACATCCAACTGTGATGAGTCCTTCCCAGCCACGCAACATGTCTCGGACGCCAAGACTCTGGCTGGAAGGAGAAACAGAGAGACACACGAGAGAGAAGAGAGAAAAGAATGGGCAGAGGAGCAGTAGAAGACATATAGCACACACACACACACACATTCCAAAATGACAAATATTATTGGAAATGATCACGCCAAAAACCGGAGGAGACACTGCTCTTCGCCCCTCCACGTGTGTAGAAGTAAGGCTCACCGCACCAAAATGTATCCTTCACCAGAACAAAAATCACTGGATTGAAGAAATATATTTTCAGGACATTAAACTCGTATTTGTGTCCTCCATTCATGTGAGCCAATATTTATTGGGTCGTACCTGTGATTGATTAAATGATTGTGATGTCTTTAGAGCAGAGAACCAGGTGGCCCCCAGCTGGGTCAACCAGGTGGCCCCCAGCTGGGTCAGCCAGGTGGCCCCCAGCTGGGTCAGCCAGGTGGCCCCCAGCTGGGTCAGCCAGGTGGCCCCCCAGCTGGGTCAGCCAGGTGGCCCCCAGCGGGGTCAGCCAGGTGGCCCCCCAGCTGGGTCAACCAGGTGGCCCCCAGCGGGGTCAGCCAGGTGGCCCCCCAGCTGGGTCAACCAGGTGGCCCCCAGCGGGGTCAGCCAGGTGGCCCCCAGCTGGGTCAGCCAGATGGCCCCCAGCTGGGTCAACCAGGTGGCCCCCAGCTGGGTCAGCCAGGTGGCCCCCAGCTGGGTCAACCAGGTGGCCCCCAGCGGGGTCAACCAGGTGGCCCCCAGCTGGGTCAACCAGGTGGCCCCCAGCGGGGTCAGCCAGGTGGCCCCCAGCGGGGTCAACCAGGTGAAGACGAGCTCGACTACCAGTCCACATCAGCCGTGATGCATGGGATTGGTAGCCACACGCACGCGCGCACGCATGCATACAGGGGTCTGGTAGCTGAGTAGACAGCGCGCGGGACTCATAATCCTGTGGCCCGGGTTCGATTCCCGGAGCCGGCAGAGTTTCTTTCAACCTGATGCCCCTGTTACCAAGCAGTAAATAGGTACCTGGGAGTTAGACAGTTGTTACGGGCTGCTTCCTGGTGTGTGTGTGTGTGTGTGTGTGTGTGTGTGTGTGTGTGTGTGTGTGTGTGTGTGTGTGTGTGTGTGTGTGTAAAAATTAGTTAGTAGTTAGTAACAGTTGATTAAGGTTGAGAAGCGGGCCGAAAGAGCAGAACTCAACCCCCGCAAGCACAACTAGGTGAATACGCGCGCCCGAGCACGCAGACACGCGCGCGAACATGCATTGCACACACACGCTAGCACGCTCAGAGACGCGAGAACATGCACGCACACGCAAGCACTGATGTGGTGGAGGCTGACTCCATACACAGTTTCCAAGTACATTTGATAGAGCCCAGTAGGCTCAGGAACCTATACACCAGTTGATTGACAGTTGAGAGGCGGGACCAAAGAGCCAGAGCTCAATCCCCGCAAGCACAACTAGGTGAATACACATATAGGTTAGCACAAAGACACACGCGAACAAATACTCCTGTATTTGTTCGAGTATACTTATAGTAAGTATACATACTTACTATAAGTAGTAAATATACTTATTTGTTCGCATATACTTATAGACATATACATATAGTAACGCTGTGGACCATCGTATACATATATTAACTTTCTACAATTAGAAAGTAGAAATATGTACTGCTGCATTTGGACAAACCGGAAAAGCTTTTTGTACTGATCTTGCAAAGAAAACAACCTAACCTAACCTTCCTAGGCCTAATAAACGCTATCTGAGGCCTACTATAGTACATATATGTACTATAATAGGCCTATAGTGCATATATGTACTATAATAGGCCTAGCAATATTTAAGTTTGGTTTTAGCTATATTTTGTCCAGACTCTTGTAAAGTGAATAGTAATAAATTCTAATATCGTTATTTATTTATATAGATATACACAAGAAAATACATCGGGTTGATGAGAGTAAATAGCAGTGATGTTTGTACATTCTCGTAAACTGTCTAATTACTATCTAATTGTCTATTACATCGATGTATGTGCGATGGTACAGATAGTTACAACATTGTCTAAACAAGAGGACGGGTTGCCTGCGGACAGTCACACACAGCTAGAGACAGTGAGAACGATTATGACTAAGCACGAGCGGTAATGAACACGA
>WNGS01048773.1:0-12108 GCA_020271785.1 Procambarus virginalis | reverse complement strand
TTGAAATTAAATTCCTATGGATACCATCACATGTTGGCATCTCAAGGCATGACCTGTTGATATGCTTGCAAAGACAGCCTGTAGAAAACCAGTGGTAGAAATTGATATGGGTATTTCATTAGCAGTGACAAGAGAATACTTAAAGAAATATCTAATGAAGATCTCACCGACCTAACAAATTCACAAAGACCTGACAAGCTGTAGCATTAAATATTATGATAGATAACGTGAGAAGACAATTCACATATGGGACTAATAGAACAAGAACCCGGCAATGTGATGTTATAGTGGCCAGAATACGCCTGGGATATAGACGTATCTGGCAGCTTTCTCAAAACCCAAATGTCGAGTACACAATGTGTCAACTTTGTGAAAGAGAAAACATGCACTCTCTTGAACATTATATTGTAGAATGTCCCATACTGGCTGACTTTCGCCCCCCTGGGCTAAGGTATGCTGAACTTGTAATTACTATATGAGTACTGGAACACTTGATGATATATTGGACTTGTACCAAGATTGACCATGTATAGATTAATTATACAATGTATGTGATGTAACTATATAACCTGAGCTTGTAAAAGCACCTTATCGCCTTCAGTGATTAAGTGCTTAATTGCACACTAGTTTCTTTATCAGCTATCTCACCCTGTCAGAGTAAATGAGATAAATGTCTGTGAATGCATGTGTGTATATATGTATATGTGTGTGTATGTGTATGTATGGGTATAAAGTATATATGGAAGCTGATCAGAATTACATTTCACCTTTGTAAATGTACATTAATGACACTGTGTAGATGACACATCGAACACTTTATGTAAGGCATACATAAATCTGTGTATCTATGTATTTACGTATATAGGTTAGCTTAGCATTTTTAAAGCACCGACTCACCTTCAGTGGTTGATTGTTCAATAAACCCTTCAATATATGTTTAACACATCTCTAACCCTGTCTATGGAGGACAGAAGAAAATGTATATATGCTGGTTAGCATTGTTAATGTGTGGCCACGTCTGTGGTAGAAAACAATAAAAAAAAAAAAAAAAAAAAAAAAAAAAAAACTCCCTACCGATGCCTCCTTCAAACTGACAGGCACTTCTCACACACTTCATACACTCTTTGGTCTAAATCTACATTTTCATCTACATCTATCTATTAATCATGTCTGTTCTTACTAGATACAGTAAAATGGAGTGAAAAAAATTATAGAAAAATTTTCAATGGAGTGTAAAGTTTGTTTCCTTTGCTTCTCCTCAGAAGGAAATTCCTTAAGACGGGATTAATTCTGGTCATCCTTCCATGTATGAGTAGTATCTGCTGTCTGCCTGTGAAGTGGCAGTGACAGAATTCGGCGTATCCCAGGACTGGCTAGAGGAAGAGACGACCGACGGTGAGGTGCTACGGAGGAGTGTAACTAGCTAGTTGCAAGAAGCTCCTGCCAGGGGTTCGCCACCCTTGTATTTGTTCGTGTAGAGGCCCAGCAGCACGAGGCTGATGTTCTCTGCCAGCACCAGGCTGGAGAGTGATTGTGGACGTTCACAAGGAGCACCTAGTGAGACTGTAGACAGGCTGGCCCATGGCTAGGGTAGACTCGTTGGTGTTTCCCGCTACTGGTTGAGGACGGTACTGTTGTTGAGGAAACATGGAAGTTGACAAGGCTGCATTGCATGAGCATCGAGGAGCGCTTAGTGTCCTATGAGAGCGACACATGTGTGTATATCAGTGTAGTAATACTTCGTTTATGATTCTATTTAAGGTGATGGGAAAGTGATAATATGTGAATATATTGATAAAGGATGAAGTGTCGTATTCCTTTCAACTCCTCCGTTGTGTTTTACTTGCATTACCAAGCTCACTCCTTGAAAGCCACTACTGACTACTGGTCGGATACTAGTACTTTGGTTCCTCTAGCAAAGAACCCGGTTGTGACCCATAGTGGCCGTAACACACTCTTTCTTTCTCTTTTTTTTCTCTCTCTCCTCTCTCTCTCTCTCTCTCTCTCTCTCTCTCTCTCTCTCTCTCTCTCTCTCTCTCTCTGGAGGCGCTCGTCTCCTAAGGCTACTTAACAGTTACTGTTCTCTGCTGCCAAAAAAAGACATCTCAAAATTCCAAGAGCTAAATCGGTCACAGGATATACACCAGATATTGTTCTGCCGTGTTGGAGGTAAAACAACGAAGAGCAACAATTCTGTCCAATGCAATCAGGATAATTGCTGTAACATTTGCCATTCATCCTGCAAGGCAGAGGCTCACTTGTATTGCACCAGAATAAGACCTCGAGCCTTCAAGTGCATTGTTCATCCCATGGTTTACACACCAGTAAATACACAACAGTTCCATTGATCTGGAATTCGCCAAGTGCTTTCATCTTTCCCAGAAAATGCTACAAAACGGAAGTGCTGCTCAACCTCCTGGGCTGCACTGGCTTGTAGATGTCCCTGAGAGAAAATAAGAACCCAGCTTCGACAAAATGACTCTTACTGCTCAATAGAAGACGACGAGATTGATGGGCGCTGGAGATCTCACGTTGCTACCATCTCGGCAGGGAACCAGGAGCCACACCTCCACCACCCATAGTACCACTGCAAGACCTTCAGATGACCTCTATGCAATAACCATTAACTTTCCGCCCCACAACCTGAGGTTATACATGGAGTTGTTAGCCCCAATACAACAATGCAACCGTTTTTTACACCTCCAACTGAAAATCAACAACTATCCGCTGAACGCTCTGACAAGAGCGAAGTCAAAACTATTCGAAGTCGAACTCTTTGACTTCGAAGTCAAAACAAGGCAAAACAGACCGATTGAACGTGGCCAGGCGTAGCCGAAGTAACCACCATCCTCGCCCTCCACATACATACACAACTGCATAATAACCATCAAAGCCAGGTGCTGGTCTACCATTCCCCCACCTGTCTTGAATAACACCAACCATTACTTCAGTAGTCTACTCAGTGCAGGGCTCGGCTGTCGAATCGAGCGGGTGGAGGGGGTCGAATGGGGCATACTGTTGAAAAACTGCCTTCCAGATAACAAGTATAGTCACTGCCGCAGGAGAGAGCTTCAAGAGGATACCATTCCAACCAAAAAAGGATTTGGATATTAAGGATGAAATGTTTAAGAGACAATTTCAGATCAGCCCAAGAAATATTCAGATATGGTGCAGACACATCCGCAGGTGTATGTGCCAAATCTGTACATAGCTGGCTGTGCAGGTGTGTGTGCCAGATGTGTACATACCTGGCTCTGCGCGTGTGTGTGTGTGTGCCTCTCCTAGCACAAAAGACCTACACACTTCTAGCCACGAGAGCAGCCATCTTACACTGTTGCTGCCTTAAACAACGAGCAAGCATAAGGAGTTAATCCATTAGCATAACGTCTGCCTAAAATCAGGGGCTTCAATACCAATGTTCGTGATTTACACAGTTTGGTAAACATTAGCTGAACCAATATAGTGATTGTGATAGAAGCATTCCTAGACTACAGAACTACCAAGAACGTTGCGAAAATTTCCTGTTATTCTTCATAGATGCGTTGAGAGGGGCGAGGCCAAGGAGGAAAATTGCACTTCTTTTTAATCAATGTGTATACCTCCAGCCTATTCATGTGGTCAATCTCTGCTCATTTGGAAATTCTGTTCGAAATATACATGAATCCCAGAACCCCAATAATAGTATGCACAATATACGAACATCAATGACAGGGTGGTGATGATCTTCAAGATGATCATGAAGAGCTCCCCACACCCATCAATGATCAGATCAAGAGTCAAGATGACACACCATGGGACACCGTTCATCGCTCTGATATGGTCCGTTTGGACTGGACAGTACATCAGAGCCTTTAACACAGGGGGGGGGAGATGTTGGTGAACTTCCTGCTATATATATTAGCTCAATATTCTCACGGTTCTCCATTTGGCCCAAGTTTATGACTACCAGAAGCTGGCAACCTCAACACAAGACGCTCTACGATTAAGAGCTTCAAGCTGGCTGTGGCTTCCGACCACATGAAGGCTCTACCACACAGCTGGCTCCCGATTCATCCTGTACTGTACATGAGAGTAACTTTACACTGGTTTATTTATGATGCAAACTAATAAGCTCGTCAAATAGGTGAGTAGCTAGGATCAGGCTTCAGATGAGCTGATGTGAGATTACAGCTCCTAGCTTGCAAGTTCACTAGGAATTAACAGCAGCACAGTACCTGTAGGGAACGGTGAGGGGGCATATAGTTTGTCACTCCTGATGACAGCAGGGGTACCTTACCTTGCAATGATTTCGAGCTCAACGTCCCCGCGGCCCGGTCCTCGACCAAGGAGCCCACGTACGGCAGCGCTCTAACGCCCCCGACACCCACCTGCCCAGGAGATAAACACCAATTAGCCACATGTACTCTACAGCAGTAGCATCAACACCAGGAGGATCTGAGGAGACTAAGAAGAGAAGCAAGTCTCAGCCCAGAAAGGAGACGGGAGGGAGAAAACCCAGAAAAAGTGTACATAGAGAAAACTCTATATGCACTCCCACATACAGAGCCCAATCTCTACGTGAGAGAGTGCACGTAGAGACGAGAGATACAAATCAGCGACGCGGGACTACCCGAGGTGAGAGACATCAGCACAGAAGCAACAAAGGCATCAAGAGAGACGAGTAACTGATGAATGACCAAGAGTCAAGTCATCATCAGTGCAAGAAGAGGTGCGACAACACGCAGAAGAGGAACAGAAGGAACGAGGAAGAAGAGGGAGGAGGAAAGAGGAAGAGAAGAGCAAGAGGAATCTGAGGGGAACCAAACAATAAATTCAAATATCAGTGATGTCAGATGCAAATGAAGGCGCGTGTGCGTGCGCACACAGATACGGACTCTTGAAGATAAAGCGAAATTAAGCCTAAGACAGAGACAAATATACGCGGTCTGTCTTACTCACCACCTGTGACCCGTCACACAGGTGGTGGGACAGGCAGCCAAGGCTCCCGTCACACAGGTGGTGGGACAGGCAGCCAAGGCTCCCGTCACACAGGTGGTGGGACAGGCAGCCAAGGCTCCCGTCACACAGGTGGTGGGACAGGCAGCCAAGGCTCCCGTCACACAGGTGGTGGGACAGGCAGCCAAGGCTCCCGTCACACAGGTGGTGGGACAGGCAGCCAAGGCTCCCGTCACACAGGTGGTGGGACAGGCAGCCAAGGCTCCCGTCACACAGGTGGTGGGACAGGCAGCCAAGGCTCCCGTCACACAGGTGGCGAGAGAGACAGTAATCAGCGTCCTGGTCGACCATGATGACACCTCAGCGTCCTGGTCGACCATGATGACACCTCAGCGTCCTGGTCGACCATGATGACACCTCAGCGTCCTGGTCGACCATGATGACACCTCAGCGTCCTGGTCGACCATGATGACACCTCAGCGCCCTGGTCGACCATGATGACACCTGAGCGTCTTGGTCGACCATGATGGCACCTCAGCGCCTGGTCGACCATGATGACACCTCGGCGCCCTGGTCGACCATGATGACACCTCAGCGTCCTGGTCGACCATGATGGCACCTCAGCGCCCTGGTCGACCATGATGACACCTCGGCGTCCTGGTCGACCATGATGACACCTCGGCGCCCTGGTCGACCATGATGACACCTCGGCGTCCTGGTCGACCATGATGACACCTCGGCGCCCTGGTCGACCATGATGACACCTCGGCGCCCTGGTCGACCATGATGGCACCTCGGCGTCCTGGTCGACCATGATGGCACCTCGGCGTCCTGGTCGACCATGATGGCACCTCGGCGTCCTGGTCGACCATGATGGCACCTCGGCGCCCTGGTCGACCATGATGGCACCTCGGCGTCCTGGTCGACCATGATGACACCTCAGCGTCCTGGTCGACCATGATGACATCTCAGCGTCCTGGTCGACCATGATGGCACCTCAGCGTCCTGGTCGACCATGATGGCAACTCGGCGTCCTGGTCGACCATGATGGCACCTCGGCGTCCTGGTCGACCATGATGACACCTCAGCGTCCTGGTCGACCATGATGACACCTCAGCGTCCTGGTCGACCATGATGGCACCTCAGCGTCCTGGTCGACCATGATGGCAACTCGGCGTCCTGGTCGACCATGATGGCACCTCGGCGTCCTGGTCGACCATGATGACACCTCGGCGTCCTGGTCGACCATGATGGCACCTCGGCGTCCTGGTCGACCATGATGACACCTCGGCGTCCTGGTCGACCATGATGGCACCTCGGCGTCCTGGTCGACCATGATGACACCTCGGCGCCCTGGTCGACCATGATGACACCTCGGCGCCCTGGTCGACCAAGATGACACCTCAGCGTCCTGGTCGACCATGATGACACCTCGGCGCCCTGGTCGACCAAGATGACACCTCAGCGTCCTGGTCGACCATGATGACACCTCGGCGCCCTGGTCGACCATGATGACACCTCGGCGTCCTGGTCGACCATGATGACACCTCGGCGCCCTGGTCGACCATGATGACACCTCGGCGCCCTGGTCGACCATGATGACACCTCGGCGCCCTGGTCGACCATGATGACACCTCGGCGCCCTGGTCGACCATGATGACACCTCGGCGCCCTGGTCGACCATGATGACACCTCGGCGCCCTGGTCGACCATGATGACACCTCGGCGTCCTGGTCGACCATGATGACACCTCAGCGTCCTGGTCGACCATGATGACACCTCAGCGTCCTGGTCGACCATGATGACACCTCGGCGTCCTGGTCGACCATGATGACACCTCAGCGTCCTGGTCGACCATGATGACACCTCAGCGTCCTGGTCGACCATGATGACACCTCAGCGTCCTGGTCGACCATGATGACACCTCAGCGTCCTGGTCGACCATGATGACACCTCAGCGCCCTGGTCGACCATGATGACACCTCAGCGTCCTGGTCGACCATGATGACACCTCAGCGTCCTGGTCGACCATGATGACACCTCAGCGTCCTGGTCGACCATGATGACACCTCAGCGTCCTGGTCGACCATGATGACACCTCAGCGCCCTGGTCGACCATGATGACACCTCAGCGTCCTGGTCGACCATGATGACACCTCAGCGTCCTGGTCGACCATGATGACACCTCAGCGTCCTGGTCGACCATGATGGCACCTCAGCGTCCTGGTCGACCATGATGACACCTCAGCGTCCTGGTCGACCATGATGACACAACCACTTTAACACACCTATTAACCCCCTATACGAGAATAGTGCACCAAACTTAGATTATCTTTTCGTCTATCTTTTTACCTTTCTTCCTATCTTTCTTCCTTCTTATCTTACTACCTGTCTTCGCTTCCTTTCGTTTTCTTCCTTTATTTCTTGCTTTCTTTCTTCCTTCCTTCGTTTCACGCTGACTTTAAAATTCTTGTCTTAAACTCTTTGGTTGCAAAATCGAACGAGGGATTGGAATACGACCTGTGAACGACCAGAGAGATGATGATGAGACAGAAGGGGGGAGGTGACAGGTGACGGCTGGAGACGGTAAGGGGAAGGCTAGTCGTGAGGGATGGTGACGGGAAAGCGGCAGTGAAGAGGACATACAAGATACAAGAGTTTGAGGACGCAGGAGAGATTGTCTTGCTGTTACCTCCATCTGGTCAGCGTCGCGTCCCTAACCAGTCGCTCTCTCCCTCCCTTCCTCCCTCTCTCAGTCTCCCTCCCTTCCTCCCTCTCTCAGTCTCCCTCCCTCGGTCTCCCTCCCTCCCTCCCTCAGTCTCTCCCTCATTCATATTGCAGCATGCAGCAGACTGCGCCATGCATGAAACTCTCCACACAGCACCCGGCGAGGCAGTCCTCAAAGTGACTACACACGCTGCAATAACTACCAAGTGTAGTTGTGTTTACGCACGCTACACACACTCACATTTCCACCATCCTCATCAACAAAAAACTAAATCAAGTATTTTGCAATCTGAATATTGCAAGCGGTTGTATATCAGACAAACGGCCGCCGAAACATCCATTCAGAGACGAGGATGAACTCGACATGTTGAGTACATCCACTTGTGATGAGTTCTTGTCATCACATCCAACTGTGATGAGTCCTTCCCAGCCACGCACCATCTCTCGGACGCCAAGACTCTGGCTGGAAGGAGAAACAGAGAGACACAAGAGAGAGGAGAGAAAAGAGAGAAGTGAATGGGCAAACGAGCAATAGAAGACATAGTACACACACACACATACATTCCAAAATGACAAATATTATTCTAAATGATCGCGCCTAAAACCGGAGGAGACACTGCTCTTCGCCCCTCCACGTGTGTAGAAGTAAGGCTCACCCCACCAAAATGTACCCTTCACCAGAACAAAAATCACTGGATTGAAGAAATATATTTTCGCGACATTAAACTCGTATTTGTGTCCGCCATTCATGTGAGCCAATATTTATTGGGTCGTACCTGTGATTGATTAAATGATTGTGATGTCTTTAGATCAGAGAACCAGGTGGCCCCCAGCTGGGTCAGCCAGGTGGCCCCCAGCTGGGTCAGCCAGGTGGCCCCCAGCTGGGTCAGCCAGGTGGCCCCCAGCTGGGTCAGCCAGGTGGCCCCCAGCTGGGTCAGCCAGGTGGCCCCCAGCTGGGTCAGCCAGGTGGCCCCCAGCTGGGTCAGCCAGGTGGCCCCCAGCTGGGTCAGCCAGGTGGCCCCCAGCTGGGTCAGCCAGGTGGCCCCCAGCTGGGTCAGCCAGGTGGCCCCCAGCTGGGTCATCCAGGTGGCCCCCAGCTGGGTCAGCCAGGTGGCCCCCAGCTGGGTCAGCCAGGTGGCCCCCAGCTGGGTCAGCCAGGTGGCCCCCAGCTGGGTGAGCCAGGTGGCTCCCAGCGGGGTCAACCAGGTGAAGACGAGCACGACTACCAGTCCACATCAGCCGTGATGCATGGGATTGGTAGCCACACGCACGCATACATACAGGGGTCTGGTAGCTGAGTAGACAGCGCGCGGGACTCATAATCCTGTGGCCCGGGTTCGATTCCCGGAGACGGCAGAGTTTCTTTCAACCTGATGCCCCTGTTACCAAGCAGTAAATAGGTACCTGGGAGTTAGACAGCTGTTACGGGCTGCTTCCTGGTGTGTGTGTGTGTGTGTGTGTGTGTGTGTGTGTGTGTGTGTGTGTGTGTGTGTGTGTGTGTGTGTGTGTGTGTTGTGTGTGTGTGTGCTCACCTAGTTGTACTCACCTAGTTGTGCTTGCGGGGGTTGAGCTCTGGCTCTTTGGTCCCGCCTCTCAACCGTCAATCAACAGGTGTACAGTTTCCTGAGCCTAATGGGCTCTATCATATCTACACTTGAAACTGTGTATGGAGTCAGCCTCCACCACATCGCTTCCTAATGCATTCCATTTGTCAACCACTCTGACACTAAAAAAGTTCTTTCTAATATCTCTGTGGCTCATTTGGGCACTCAGCTTCCACCTGTGTCCCCTAGTGCGTGTGCCCCTTGTGTTAAACAGCCTGTCTTTATCAACCCTGTCGATTCCCCTGAGAATCTTGAATGTGGTGATCATGTCCCCCCTAACTCTTCTGTCTTCCAACGAAGTGAGGTTTAATTCCTGCAGTCGCTCCTCGTAGCTCATACCTCTCAGCTCGGGTACTAGTCTGGTGGCAAACCTTTGAACCTTTTCCAGTTTAGTCTTATGCTTGACTAGATAGGGACTCCATGCTGGAGCCGCATACTCCAGGATTGGTCTGACATATGTGGTATATAATGTTCTGAAAGATTCCTTACACAAGTTTCTAAAGGCCGTTCTTATGTTAGCCAACCTGGCATATGCTGCTGATGTTATCCTCTTGATATGAGCTTCAGGGGACAGGTCTGGCGTGATATCAACCCCCAGGTCTTTCTCTCTCTCTGACTCTTGAAGTATTTCATCTCCCAAATGATACCTTGTATCTGGTCTCCTGCTTCCTACCCCTATCTTCATTACATTACATTTGCTTGGGTTAAACTCTAACAGCCATTTGTTCGACCATTCCTGCAGCTTGTCCAGGTCTTCTTGAAGTCTCAAGCTGTCCTCCTCTGTCTTAATCCTTCTCATAATTTTGGCGTCGTCAGCAAACATTGAGAGGAATGAGTCTATACCCTCTGGGAGATCATTTACGTATATCAGAAACAGGATAGGTCCAAGTACAGAGCCCTGTGGGACTCCACTGGTGACTTCACGCCAGTCTGAGGTCTCACCCCTCACTGTAACTCTCTGCTTCCTATTGCTTAGGTACTCCCTTATCCACTGGAGCGCCCTACCTGTTACTCCTGCCTGTTTCTCCAGCTTATGCATCAACCTTTTATGGGGTACTGTGTCAAAGGCTTTCCGACAGTCCAAAAAAATGCAGTCCGCCCACCCTTCTCTTTCTTGCTTATTCTTGTCACCTGATCGTAGAATTCTATCAAGCCTGTAAGGCAAGATTTACCCTCCCTGAACCCATGTTGATGGGTTGTCACGAAGTCTCTTCTCTCCAGATGTGTTACTAGGTTTTTTCTCACAATCTTCTCCATCACCTTGCATGGTATACAAGTTAAGGACACTGGCCTGTAGTTCAGTGCCTCTTGTCTGTCACCCTTTTTGTATATTGGTACTACATTAGCAGTCTTCCATATTTCTGGTAGGTCCCCCGTTTCCAGTGACTTACTATACACTATGGAGAGTGGTAAGCAAAGTGCTCCTGCACACTCTTTCAATACCCATGGCGAGATTCCATCCGGCCCAACAGCTTTTCTCACATCCAGCTCCAATAGGTGCTTTTTGACCTCATCTCTTGTAATTTCGAACCTATCCAAGGTCACCTGGTTTGCTGCCACCTCTCCCAGCGCCGTGATATCTCCCTGTTCTATTGTAAAGACCTCCTGGAACCTTTTGTTGAGTTCTTCACACACCTCTTTGTCATTCTCTGTGTACCTGTCCTCGCCCACCCTAAGTTTAATCACCTGTTCCTTCACTGTTGTCTTCCTCCTGATGTGACTGTGTAGTAGCTTTGGTTCAGTCTTGGCTTTATTAGCTATATCATTTTCATACCTTTTCTCAGCTTTTCTCACACTGACATACTCGTTCCTGGTTCTCTGGTATCTCTCTCTACTTTCTGGTGTTCTGTTATTACGGAAGTTCCTCCATGCCCTTTTGTTCAGCTCCTTTGCTTTCATACATTCCCTATTAAACCACGGATTCTTCCTTTGCTTCTCTGTTTTTTCCTGTTGGGCTGGGACAAACCTGCTTACAGCCTCCTGACATTTTTGGGACATAGTCCATCATGTCTTGTACGGACTTGGTTCCGAGTTCTGTGTCCCAATGTATATCCCATAGGAATTTATTCATCTCCTCATAGTTTCCCTTTCTGTACGCCAGCCCTTTGGTTCCCAGTTCTTTTTTGGGGGTGATAATTCCTAGCTCAACCAGGTACTCAAAGCTCAATACACTATGATCACTCATTCCCAAGGGGGCTTCCAACTTAACTTCCCTTATATCCGACTCATTTAGGGTAAATATCAAATCAAGCAAGGCTGGTTCATCCCCTCCTCTCATTCTTGTCGGTCCCTTGACGTGTTGACTTAGAAAGTTTCTTGTTGCCACATCCAGCAGCTTAGCTCTCCACGTGTCTGGGCCTCCGTGTGGGTCTCTGTTCCCCCAATCTATCTTCCCATGGTTGAAGTCTCCCATGATTAGAAGTCTGGATCCGTTCCTGCTAGCCACAGAAGCTGCTCTCTCTATTATATTGATGGTGGCCATGTTGTTTCTATCATATTCCTGTCTGGGTCTTCTGTCATTCGGTGGGGGGTTATATATGACTACTATTATAATTTTCTGTCCTCCAGTTGCAATGGTGCCTGATATGTAGTCCCTGAAACCTTCACAGTTCTGAATTACCATCTCTTCGAAACTCCAACCTTCTCTTAGTAGCAAAGCCACACCACCTCCTCCTCTCCCTTCTCTCTCTTTCCTCACTACATAGTAGCCCTGTGGAAACACTGCATTTGTTATGATTTTCGTTAGCTTTGTTTCTGTGAGTGCTATTATGTCTGGGTTTTCTTCTAGTGCCCACTCTCCAAGTTCACTAGTTTTATTTGTAATCCCATCTATGTTACATTC
>WNGS01048768.1:5600-20360 GCA_020271785.1 Procambarus virginalis | reverse complement strand
ACTCTAAATAAGCACAAGAACTGTGTGGTCCTGGGTGAATTGGAGTAGACACTGGGCGAGGAGGCACGGGTGAGCATGTAGGCCTTGCCATGGAAGGAGACTGTATCTCATATTCACTGTCTGTGCTACTATCATCGGTCAATTGTCTGTAGTCCTTATCAATGTCAGGGTCATCAAAAATCACTTTCCTCACCATCAGAAAATAATTCACTAGTTATTTGCTCGTGAGTAAGTGATTACGTGGTGCATGCTTGGGAGGCGTTTGGCCGTGCATTCGCCATGGTAACCGCTGGGTAATTGGGGCCTCCCATGCTTTGGTAGCGTGAGCTGGATTTTTTTTTTTACAAAATGGCAGCTGGTTTACTATAGCTCCTCGGCAGCATATGGGGGGGGGCCCCCCTACCCCGCTGGCCATTCAAATCTTGTGCGGTATTCCATCACGTCATTTGCACAATTTATAGCAAGTTACTCAACACATTATATGACGTGTTGTGCAGTTTAAGGGTTAATCATGGTGTTATTACCCAGTTATGTTGAGTGTATTAACCCTCTGAAATGCAAATAGCGCATAATTTTGCTCAATCAGGGGGTGTGCATAACACCTTAACCATTGCACTGTGCTAAACGACAAATGCCATTCGCCAATTACTGCGCCAACTGACAAAAATATTTTTTATCTCTTCGTAAACGGTCGAAGCACGCTCGCTGTAGGTTGGGTACAAAATGGACTCTTAGGACCTACAGTGAGAGGCAGCCATCTTGGAAAAAATTCCCAGAATGTCGTAGGGCTGCTGGCTGGGTTAGTACTGAGTGAGCAACAATGGGTGGCACACGTGCCTCTGGCTCCCAAACACCTGTCCAACGCGGTGTTGACTTGGGTACAAGAAAGATTCCTAAGGTGTTTGCCAGATTGAAAAAAATTCCCAGCATTCCCCATGGTCATGGGCAGGCTCGTATTCAAGGTAGCAACCATGTCGTATTCATCCATATTGAGCTCCCAGCCCTAGTCGGCTATGTTTTTAACCCTTACACTGCTCAGGGGTCCTGGGGACATTTACACCCCTGTGCGCAAGGAAAAAAAAATTCAAAATTTTTTTTTCGTCTTCTAAACACATTAATTTATGTCCCCTGAGCACGGGAAAAAAAATCGTAGGTGACATATTTTGGGCGCAATTGACCGAGGAAGTCTAGCAAAAAGTGGGCGTTGACAGAGCGATCGTCAGGGCCGGTCAGCGTCACCCACGCTGACAGGTGGGAATTGCCACAAAGATATTATTACCTAATTGTTTCAATGCCTCCGATTGATTTTTTATATTTTTTTTTGCAGTAATATTATTCAATAGTGTGTATTGTAATATATTTATATAATAAAAGTGGTGAATAATCGCTATACTCAAAAGTATGGTGTGCATATTTGTGATTCTATTATTATGTTTATAAAACAATTAACAAATAGTTTTGCTGCTATTATACTCTATTCACAGGTTTTATATAAGTATCTGCATGTTTTGGTCACCATAACGAACCACTAAGTTGGTATTGAGAGTCGAAAATCAACGAAGAGTTACCGCCACACACCAGCCAGCCACTCGCTGCCACTCCCTCAACACACGCACTAATCTTTCTTCCCCAACAATACCATTTGTGGTGTTATTACACTATATACAGACGTTATATATAAGTATGTATATATTTTGTTCACCACAACTGTACAGCTAAGCTGATATAGTTAGTTCAGGCATTAAGAGTCGTCGCTATACACAGCTGGCGACTGGCGGCTCCCTCACTCATTCAAGGTCACACGCACTAAACTTTCTCCCCCAACAATACTGTTTGCAGTGTTATTACCCTATATACACATATTATATATAAATATCTACATGTTTTATGCACCGTAACTGTACACCTAATCCTGTAGTGCGCCCAAAGAGAATAGTGGCCACTCTGTAAACAGCTAGACAAATCGTGCAGACGACGTCACCTCCGTCACCCAAATGGCTCCTCCCAGCATAATCCTTTTGCTGTTATTACACTAATACACACATTATATATAAGTATCTACATTTGTGTTCACCATAGAGAACCACTGAGCTGGTATGGTGAATGTAAACAATAGCAGGTGGCCACACAGTCAGTAAACGATGCTGTCTCCCTCCGTCTCTCAGCATCACTCCTCCTACAGCGCTAATTATTACAACAATCCTGCTATTATCACAACACTGGTTATTTATATCACAGTCAGGGGTCATCTGTAATATTGTCATCGCTAAATAATAACAATTATATATTTATTTTGACATTTTTCGGCGATGCTGTGGTCACAAGCTGAACAGCAATGCTGCTCGCTCATGCTGCGTGCGCCAGCCTTGGTTGCTCCAATAGTACTGTGCCTCTCACGCCTAAGAATATTGCCCATGATTTAAAAAAAAAAATGGCGTCTGTTTACAAGAGCCCTGAGGAAGCTAATGTGAACCCCGTGTAGCCGCGGGCCATTTGAATCGGGCTTGGCACCCTATGGCGTATATATACGCCATGCGCACCGTGGGACATGTTACTCAGGGCGTATATATACGCCATGCGCAGTTTAAGGGTTAAGAAAACATCCTCTGATGTTGGAATACAAGACATATTGCTTGAAGATGAGCATGCCAATGATTTTGATAACCCAAATCTGGAAAAAGACCTAACAAAGGTAACTGTTACTAGTGATATGGATATTGACTGAACGATGTGGAGTGTGTGTACAGTACAGTGGTACCTCGGAATGCGAGTGTCCCTGTATGCGAGTTTTTCGGAAGACGAGCAGGATTTCCTCGGAAAATATGTCTCGGAAGGCGAGGGTTACCTCGGGAGGCGTGTTTGTTGATACGCGTACAGGCTGACCTAGCGCTTGGTGGCTGGGCGATCGTCGCCCCTCCGCCCGTCCGCCCCTCAGTTTACCATTGTCTCGCGCTCAGTGACTACCTCTCATCAATTCTTCTCGTGGATTTTCAGTGTATTGTTGGATTTTTGGTGATTTGACTATACAATTTGTTATTATATATCTCACCATGAGTCCCAGTGGTAAGGATAAAGGCCAGAAAGCCCATGTGAGGATGACAATAGAGGAGAAACAAGAGATAATTCGGAAGCATGAGAACGGTACACGTGTTATTGAACTTTGTAGGCAGTACAACAAAGCCACATCAACAATATGCACTATACTTAAGAAGAAAAATGAGATTATGAGTGCTAAAGTGGCAAAAGGAGTAAGAACAATAACGAAACAAAGACCACAAATACTTGAAGAAGTGGAAAAGTTGTTATTAATTTGGATACACGACAAGGAGTTAAGGGGAGATAGTGTTTCGGAGGCCATTATTTGTGAGAAAGCCAGGGTATTGCACGAAGACCTTCTAAAGAAAACCCCTGCAACGAGTGATGCAGAGACGAAAGAGTTTAAGGCAAGCAGGGGCTGGTTTGAAAAATTTAGGAGGAGGAGTGGTATCCATAGTGTTACAAGGCATGGGGAGGCAGCCAGCTCAGACAAACCAGCCGCTGGACGATTTATTGAGGAATTTAAAGAGTTTGCAGAGGCTGAGGGATACCTACCGCAACAAGTGTTTAATTGTGACGAAACAGGACTGTTTTGGAAAAGAATGCCTAAGAGGACATACATTACCAAGGAGGAAAAATCCTTGCCCGGACACAAGCCTATGAAAGATAGGTTTACGCTTATGTTGTGTTCAAATGCGAGTGGCGATTTGAAAATTAAACCCTTACTAGTGTATCATTCTGAAAATCCAAGGGTTTTCAAACAGTATAAAGTGCAGAAAACCCATTTGTGTGTGATGTGGAGGTCTAATAAAAAGCATGGGTGACTAGGCTTATTTTTTCGGAGTGGGTGAATGAAGTGCTGTGCCCTACCATAGAAAAATATCTGCAGGAGAAACATTTGCCACTCAAAGCCGTGCTTCTCCTCGACAATGCTCCTGCTCATCCTCGAGGCTTGCAAGATGATGTGTTGCCCCGATACAATAAATTCCTCACAGTTAAATTCCTTCCTCCTAACACCACTTCTCTAATTCAGCCTATGGACCAGAAAATCATAGCGAATTTTAAGAAACTTTATGAAAGGGCACTTTTCCGAAAATGTTTTGAAGTGACTGAAGCCACAAACCTCACCCTCAAAGAGTTCTGGAAAGACCATTTTAACATTTGTAGTGCTTTAAAACTCGTTGACAAAGCCTGGCAAGAACTGACTCAAAGAACCCTGATCTCTGGCTGGAGAAAATTGTGGCCTGAATGTGTGAGAGAATTAGACTTTGAGGGGTTTGAGCCTATAAATGATGCGCCTATTGTTGAGGAAATTGTTACTCTAGGCCAGCAAATGGGCTTGGAATTGGATAGTGATGATGTGGAGGAGTTGGTGGAAGAACACAACGAAGAACTGACCACCGAAGAACTCCAAGCCCTTCAACAGGAACAGCAAGACAACGCAGATGAAGATTCTTCAGTGGAGGAGGATGAGGCAGCAGCGGATGTCCCTTCTGCAGTATTGAAGAAGGTGTGTCAGATGTGGGAAGAGATTCAAACAATTGTTGAAAAGACTCACCCAGAGAAAGCTGTAGTAGGCCGTTGCCTTAATCTTTTCAATGACAATGTGTTGCCTTACTACAGAGAGAGCTTGCGAAGAAGGGAAAAGCAAGCTTCCATGGACAGATATGTGGTGAGAAAATCGAGCAGTGAGCCTCAGCCAGGACCTAGTGGCACTCAGATAAAACGTCCCAGGGAGTGCACACCTGAAAGGTCCTCATTGCCTGATGTGATAATGGAAGGGGACTCCCCTTCCAAACAGTAACTCCTCTCCTCCTCCCCCCTCCTCACCATCTTCCATATGCCTACAGCATTCATCAGCAAGGTAAGTAATAACTTGAACATAGTTTTGTAGGTTTATTTAGATGAATTAGGTATAAAAATTTAGTTTGATATGGGGTTTCTGGGGTAGTCAGGAACGGATTAATTCATTTCCCATTATTTCTTATGGGGAAATTCGCTTCAGAATACGAGTTTTCGGAATACGAGGCGTCTCCAGGAACCAATTAAACTCTTAAACCGAGGTACCACTGTACACAGCTCTCACAGCCCTGCCATGCCAGACTAGGTCATCACCATCAGTGGAACAACAGAAATGAATTTTTGTATGTTCCACTGAACATTTAGTGCCAAATGCAATTCATTTGGACCATCCGGGAATTCGTTAGAGCGGGGTCTGTTAGAGTGATGATGCACTGTATTTGAAAAGAAAAAATGCAAGAATAGAGAAGTGATTGTAAATATTATTCAGCAGATATGTAAGTAATAAAATTTAGCAGATACTGTATATAAGTAATCAAATTTACCAGATATAAAAGTAAAAATAATAAAGAACAGAAGAGTTGGAAATTAGATAATTAATCAATTTAAGATTTCTAGAGTAAACGAATTGAGATTCAAATAATTAATCAAATGGAATACAAATAATTAGCTAAGTTAAGAATTAGATTAATATTGTAATACATGAATATTATATGGTAATAATACAAGATGGGCAAGGATATGCAATATAAACAGGCAATACACAGGCAAAAAAAAAAAAGAGAAAGTGAGAATTAGACAATTAGATTATGACTAAACAAATGAATTCAGATTCAAAATAATTAATAAAAAAGGAAACATAATTAATCAAATTAAAAATTCAGTAATCTCTTAAGATTGTAAAACAGTAATATCATATGGTAATAAGACAAGTTGGATAAGGGTATGCAATAGAAACAAACACATATCGCCTGGAAACACTGATGTACTTAAAGCTTAAGAATCCATTAACAATATTGGAATATTAGACAACAAAGAAGACTAGTAGCTAATATTAATGGGCTGATATATAAGTAAGAAATTAAATTATTAATTTTTAATTCACAAAGTAATGAATTAAACATTCAGATAATTTGACAAATTAAGAGTTCAAGGTTTATAACATTTTGGAAAATTGAAGTGTTAGTATCAACAGATAAATTAGTAAGTTGCTAATATTGTAAGCTTGCGAAGAAGGGACAAATTAGACTAGACAAATTAAGCATTCAAAAAATGATTACATTTTATAAAATTGAAGTCATTGTAGTAATAGTAAGAGGGTAAATTACATTTATTTGAAGCCAATTATATAAAAAAAGCAAATATTAATTGATATAAAAATATAAAAAACTAAATTTTAATATGGTTAGGCTAGGTAAGGCTTGGTCACTCATGTGTTAGTTTCAGCAATGACATTGGAAGTTTGCTGGCTTCCAGTTATGTCACAATCAACTAAGAAAGACAGTAATTGTTGGGCACTATTTATTTCACGTCTTTTGCCTTAGTGGTTCACTATGGTGAACACAAATGTAGATACTTATATGTAACGTGTGTATAAAGTGTAATAACAGCAATAGAAGTATGTTGGGGCAGCCATTTTGGTGAGGGAGGTGCTTCATCTGCAAAACATGTCTTGTTGTTTACTGATGGCCACTATGGTCTTTGGGCACCATACCAGCATAATTGTACAGGTATGGTGAATAAAACATGTAGATACTTATATATAATGTGTGTGTATAGTGTAATAACACCACAACAGTATAGTTGGAGGAGAAACGCTGCGCTATAGTTTTCTGCCCGAAACGCTGCGCGTACTAGTGGCTTTACAAGACTGTAATTACCATTTTATGTATCCACACATTCCCAATGTACCTTCTTGTATATGCATAAATAAAAAATAAAAATAAAATAAAATAGAAATATTAGTGCATCTGGCCTCAAACCAGTGAAGGCGGCCGCCACCAGCTGACTGTGTGAGTAGCTACGTCTTATTGTCTTTACTCACCATACATGCTTAGATGTACAGTTATGGTGAACAAAACATGTAAATACTTATATATAAAGTCTGTGTATAGTGAATAAATGCAAAAACAGTAGCGTGGAAGGAGAATGTGGGCATGTTAGGTGTTGTTGAGGGAGGGAGTGGCAGCGAGTGGCTGGCTGGTGTGTGGCGGTCACTCCTCTTTGCATTTTGACTCACAATACCAACTTAGTGGTTCGTTATGGTGAGTAAAACATGCAGATACTTTTATATAACCTGTGTATATTGTATAATAACAGCAAAACTATTTGTTTATTGTTTTATGAACATAATAATTGAATCACTAATATGCACACCATAATTTTGAGTATAGCGATGGTTCACACTTTTTATTATATAAATATATCACAATACACACTATTGAATAATATTACTGCCAAACAACAAAGAAAAAATCAATCAGAGACATTGAAATAATTAGGTAATAATATCTTTGTGGCAACACCCCGCCTGACAGCTCGGGCAGAGCAGACCTCGTCTGGCGACTGCTCTGTCAACACTTCTTTTTTGCCAGACTTCTCCACGCGATTGTGGCCAAAATATGCCACCAACGATTTTTTTTGTTATTTTTTCCGTGACCATGGAACACAAATGAACACTTTTATAAGACGAAAGAATTTTTTGGATTTATTTTTTTGTTGCGCCTGTGGCGGTTGAAGCCATTATGACCCTTAGCGGCTCAATGGTTAATGATGCTATTGATGCTGGGATGTTGTAAAGCATTGACTCTTTTTGTAGAAAAAACGAAATTAATTGAAAAAAAAGAACAAATGTCAAAAAGGTTTGTTTGTTGTTTGTCAGGTAGGCTGCTCCTTGTTTCTTAAATAAAAAAAACGAAAAAAGTTGAAACACTTTGAAAAACGGACAAATGCCATATAAGTTCGTTCAGCGTTTGGCGGGTAGGCTGCTCCATTATTGAGAAATAAATGAAAAATACAAAACTAATGGAACACATTTGAAACACAGAAAGATTGTCATAATGGAGCAGCCTACCCGACAAACACTGAACGAACCTTTATGGCATTTGTCCATTTTTCAAAGTGTTTCAACTGTTTTATTATTTTATTTTTATTTTTTTTATTTAAGAAACATGGATCAGCCTACCTGACAAACACCAAACGAACCTTTTGCTATAAAAAAAAAGAAAAAAGAAAACAAAATTGAACAAATTTGAAGAAAGAAAAATGTCATAAAGGTTTGTTCAGTGTATGTGAGGTAGGCTACTCCATTATTTATAACATCAAATATCATACTGATGTTTTTCGGTGGTAGAATGGAATATTTCTATTTACATTATTTTCAATGGGGTACTTCGTTTTGAATGATGTCAGTTTCACATGACGACCATGGTGCCAAAATGGATTAAATTCGTTATTTGAGGTTCCACTGTACTACCTACCTAACTACACATACTGTATTGCATATTAATGGGTTATAAGCCAGTCCAAACAGGGTATAAGCATGGAATACTATAACTCTCATACTGGGTGGGGTGGATATTATGAGGGACTGGTGGCTCATAACAGTTGTTGCTGACGTGTGTTGGTGAGTGTATTAATATACCTAAGACTTGTCTCTCCTTATTCATAACCTTTGTGTACCTGAGTCTTGTCTCTCCTTACTTGTAACCTTTGTGTACCCGAGTCTTCTGTCTCCCCTTACTCGTAACCTTTATGTACCTGATTCTTGTCTCCCCTTATTCATAACCTTTGTGTACCAGAGTCTTGTCTCCCCTTACTTGTAACCTTTGTGTACCTGAGTCATGTCTCCCCCTTACTTGTAACCTTTGTGTACCCGAGTCTTCTGTCTCCCCTTACTCGTAACCTTTATGTACCTGAGTCTTGTCTCCCCTTATTCATAACCTTTGTGTACCTGAGTCTTGTCTCTCCTTACTTGTAACCTTTGTGTACCCGAGTCTTCTGTCTCCCCTTACTCTTAACCTTTGTGTACCTGAGTCTTGTCTCCCCTTATTCATAACCTTTGTGTACCTGAGTCTTGTCTCTCCTTACTTGTAACCTTTGTGTACCCGAGTCTTCTGTCTCCCCTTACTCTTAACCTTTGTGTTCCTGAGTCTTGTCTCTCTTTATTCTTAACCTTTGTATTCCTGTGTCTTGTCACTCCAGTAATGTGAGAGTATATTAAATTGAACATTAGTAATTGTGCATGATTGTGTGTGTTAAGTTTTCCCACAAGTTTTCGTGAGAGTAGCGTCCCAGCACTCTACGAGGACAGAGAGGGAGGAGTGAGACTTCACATGCTGCTGGTGTGTTGTGTGTGCTGGTGAGGGGTCCACCTCACTGTGTAGGGGTTATTTACCTCCATTATATCTCTGTGACTGGAATACTGTCATTAATGGTGAGCGAGATGTTATTCCTTGGAAGTGTATTGTCCCATTTCCTGTGTTTTAATAAATGTAATGCATGTACTGTACTTTGTCGAGTTCTGCCAAATGTCATGGGTTCGTATCCTGGCCGGGGAGGATTTACTGGGCGCAATTCCTTAACTGTAGCCTCTGTTTAACGCAACAGTAAAATGTGTACTTGGATGAAAAAACGATTCTTCGCGGCAGGGGATCGTATTCCAGGGACCTGCCCGAAACGCTACGCGTACTAGTGGCTGTACAAGAATGTAACAACTCTTGTATATATCTCAAAAAAAAAAAAAAAAAAATATGGTACCAGTCCCATGTTGTTACTCTTGTGTTTGAAGTGTTTATAAATGCACATTGGCTCTACATCCCTGTTTTAAAGTAACATGTCTACACTATAAGTAAGGAAGTAAAGGATTGGTTTTGTGAGTTCGTACTCTAGGGTACGGCTTACAAGTTCATGTCCTTATACTCTTTATTTTTAAACTTTGTATACCCGAGTATTCTCCCCTACTTGTTCTTAACCTTTGTAAAGAATGTGAAGAAAGTTTTTAATCTCTTCATCAGGGACGTTCCTAATTCCATGGATTGTCTTTGTCATCCTTCTCTGTACATGTTCATCAGGGAGGTTCCTAATTCCCAAGATTGTGTTTGGCATCTCTGTTCATGTTCAAAAGTTTGTTTGCTCAATACTGTACTGAAGTTCTGTCCTCTGCGATGTTTGTCAGCAAATTAACCCATATCTCAGATGTTTCTCAGAATGTTAATCTAGCTGTGGGATGTTATTCAGAATATTAACCCAGCTCTGGGATGTTTGTCAGAATATTAACCCAGCTCTGGGATGTTTGTCAGAATATTAACCCAGCTCTAGGATATTTGTCAGAATATTAACCCAGCTCTGGGATGTTTGTCAGAATATTAACCCAGCTCTGGGATATTTGTCAGAATATTAACCCAGCTCTAGGATATTTGTCAGAATATTAACCCAGCTCTGGGATATTTGTCAGAATATTAACCCAGCTCTGGGATGTTTGTCAGAATATTAACCCAGCTCTGGGATATTTGTCAGAATATTAACCCAGCTCTGGGATATTTGTCAGAATATTAACCCAGCTCTAGGATATTTGTCAGAATATTAACCCAGCTCTGGGATGTTTGTCTGAATATTAACCCAGCTCTAGGATATTTGTCAGAATATTAACCCAGCTCTGGGATATTTGTCAGAATATTAACCCAGCTCTAGGATATTTGTCAGAATATTAACCCAGCTCTGGGATGTTTGTCTGAATATTAACCCAGCTCTAGGATATTTGTCAGAATATTAACCCAGCTCTAGGATGTTTCTCAGAATATTTATCCAGCTCTGGAATGTTACACTCCCCAGCCTAACTGCCGGACCTCAATCTTTCATTTATTCCATCTATTCGTTTGCTGTCCGGTCCCAAGCGTCGCCTCAACTCATGAGAAGCTTATGTAGTTTCACATCTGACCACTGCGTTGCAGCGGCGCAACCTCTGGACCTGCTCGACGACCCTGTATTGTTTTTGTGGCTGACTGCAGTGTGCAAAGACTTTTCCCCCTCATATCATTTTATATCTGGGCATATTTTTGGGAGAAGACCCTTCGGCTTCTCGGAGCTATCCAGGCTGATATGGATATATATTTGACTTTGGCATCAGTCAAAATGCTACTCAAAAAGTATGTAAAAAAGTACTCAGAATGGAGTACTTAGGCCTACCGGAGACCACAAGCCAGAACCTGGCCCCCTCAGAGAGGCATGAGGAGCAATAGGCTATAGAAATGCACATGTGGTTTGGAGCATTCTATGTCTGCCATCGACCAGATCAGGCACCCAAAAGGTAAGCGCCCCAAAACAAACCCCTATTCTGGTTAAAACTACTACTGAAAGTCAAATGAGTGGACAGAACTCCCTAAATGAAAACGAGATAACGAGCATGACGTCACCATGTGCCGCGCCGCTGTCTACGCAGCTCCACCCCTCCCAAGAAGGGGGAAAAGGGAGCCCCAGACCCCAGTTTGTAAGCTGATGTGATAGGCAACGGTCGTGCGACTCTAGCTCTAGATTTGTCCTCTAGCTCTGTGCCTTATGGTGTGGTGCTGTTCTTTGGTGGTGTGTGAGCCAGGAGTAAGTACTGCCCTTGGGACTTAGGGCCACCTTCCACAAGTGACCATGGGATCTACCTCTGCTTGGTCTTTTGCTACTCGGTGATCTGCCACCCTTAGTGTGCTGGGGTGTTTTCTGCACCCTTGGTTGCCTTTGGGAAGGGGTAGTTTGCACTGGAACTGCACCGCTAATTATCACCTCTCATAGCAGCCGGCTCTGTTCCGCCTGGGTACGTTGTCCTCTAGCGGGGTTTTTCTTTTGTTTCCCAGCCTGGTGGGGAGGGGTTGCCCCTTATATCCGGTTATTACCATTGAGTGTTAGTGGTACCTCCGCTAGTTCCCCGTGAGTGGACATGTCCCGAGGGTGCAGCATTTAGTGGTTTTCTTGGTAGACTTGGGTGCCGGTTCGCAGTACCCTGCCTGGGCTTTCCTTAGTGATACCAGTCTAAGGGCCCTGGGAATCCCCGTGGGGCACTTGGGGTTAACCCTTAAATGGCGCATGGCTATATACTGATTGACACCCACAGGCGCAAACAAAAAAAAAAAAAAATTATTTTTTCTTCCTAACCTGTTAAGTCGTGTTCCCTGATCACGGGAAAAATAAAAAAAATTCAATTGTACTTACCGGCGATGTAATTGAGCCGAGAATATGGATGATGACGTCACAGTTTGCATGTTCGCTCATGCACTGTGCGTCCCGGAGGCGTCGCGCGCGGTCTTGAAGTAGCCACAGTTGCCACGAATTTATTTTCGCGTCATTATTTACAGTGTTTACGCGTGTATTTTTTGCAATATTAGTCACTAATTATGTTGCACATAACGTCACCTGACAGTTATTGTCAATATATGTTGCACACATCGAGTATACACATGCGCACACAAACGTTTTCCATTATGGCATTATATTATGTACAGTAATCACAATGTTCATTATTTTATATGTACACACTAGCACGCACTATGTACAGGTTTTTGCACTATTATTGCACATTTAGAAGTCTTGGAGTGTGTGGTAGTCGTTGAAGCAGTCGACAGCACACAATGCAACTCCACACCCTTCATACCATGTTTGCACCATTTTACGTTTTTGCTCTCTTCGTTTTGTTGTTTTACATACTACGCATGCACGTTGGCCTATTGCACGCTTTCCACCTGCTGGCAAATTATTTTAGTCTGTGCTGCTGAAAGGCATCTACGTGAGCGAGCCTGGGTGTTGCATCATGCTGCAACACTGGGTTCATGATTGGTCTTCGTATGGCAGGGACTTCTTGACCAAACTTTGCTAATAATTGTGTTGCAAGTGTAAAAGCAAATGAACGGAAAATAGGTTTACGTCCAGTTTTCACCAGGTACAAATTATAGCAGTTCAACATGCTCATGTCAACAAGATGGAAAAACACTTTTCGTCCACCTCAATGTTTTCCGCACACACTCGATAGTGCCAATCATCATGTCAGCCTTATCAATCAAACGCATGTTGATATTGTAGTCAAGAACACAATCTGGCTTATATACTGGTTCTCTCGTTACACGGTGCACCTTGCCACTGTTCAACATTCTACCATCATGAACGGTTGTCAGCAGGTTCACTTCTCTCTTGTCTTTCCACCGTACTGAGAGAATTTCATCACATTTCCGTACCTGGCACTCACCAACTGCAAGTCCACCTTCAAACACTGGCATTTCCCTTCTTTGTGGCTTTACTGTGCCAACCAATCCGGTTCTATTTTCAATCAAGAACTTAGCTAGCAATGGACTTGTATAGTAATTATCTGTGTATAGGATGTGCCCTTGTTCATCCATGGTGCCATCAGTGACTTCACCACACTACCAGAGAATCCATGTTCGTCGTTACCGGGAATGTCTACATCGCTAGCTGAATACAGAATCATGTGTAACACGTATCCTGTTTCACAGTCACACAGTACAAAGAATTTCAAGCCAAATCTGTTTCGTTTTGAGGGAATATACTGTTTGAATGAAACACGTCCTTTGAATAGTATAAGGGATTCGTCAATCACCAGCTTCTGTGCTGGTACGTAAAATCTCTGAATTTCCAATCACCTCATTCATATAGTGCCTCACTCGCCAAAGTCTATCCTCCTCAGTCCGGTCCTCATTAGTTGCAAAATGCACACACCTGAGGAGTATCTGAAATCTGTCTCTGGACATATATTTCCCGAAGAAAGGTGTTGGAATAGTCAGATCTTTGCTCCAGTAATCTGTGAGAGCGTGTTTGACACAGTGTTTCATCAACATACATATTGCAAGAAACACATACATTTCACCTATATTGGTGTTTTTCCAACGTTGCAAGCGTGAAAATTCTGTTATCTCTTTTCTAATGAGATGAGCCGCATGAAGGTTCGTTTGGTGTACAATATATTCCATGAGTGGCTCATCATAGAATGCGGTAAAATAATCACATTCACTCATATCATCACCATTATCAGGAAAAGATCTGTAATCCCAACGTCTTTATCGTCAAATGCAGGATTTGGGGAATAAAACCATCACCATCACTCCACACTAGTACACCTGGTGTCCTGCGAGACGCAGGGGACGCAAAGGGGATGCAGCAGAGGCACTACGGCAAGGAAGCGATGCCCCCCGTGGACCAGGAGCTAAAGCCTGTCTACGTACAGTACGGCCGCTACCTGCACGTGAGGTAGAGGCACGTGCACGTGAGGTAGAGGCACGTGAACATGAGGCTCTTGGTGCCACATGTTGTTCCATGCGGTGGCGCTTGGCTGGCCGAGACGCTGCTGACGCGACAAAATCTCGCCCAGTAACACCACTGGTACTGGCACCAGGCTCGGTAACACTATGTTCTGATTCCACTTCACTAAAACCAGAAAAAGAGTCACCTTCCTCTGACTCGTCACCAAAATATCCTCAGACTCTAAATAATCACAGGAACTGTGTGGCCGAGGAGAATTGGGGTAGACGCTGGCCGAGGCGGCAAGGGTGAGTGTATAGGCCTCGCCATGGGAGGCGGCTGTATCTCATATTCACTGTCCGTGCTATCATCATCGGTCAATTGTGTGTAGTCTTTATCAATATCAGAGTCATCAAAGTCACTTTCCTCACCATCGGAAAATAATTCACTGGTTATTTGCTCTTGGGTGAGTGATTGCGTGGGGCGTGCCCGGGAAGCGTTCGGCCGTGCGCTCGACATGGTGGCTGCTGGGTAACTGAGGCCTCCCAAGCGATGGTAGCGTGAGCTGGATTTTTTTTCAAAATGGCGGCTGTTTACTATAGCCCCTGGCAGCGTATGGGGACCCCCTCTACCCCGCGGGCCTTTCAAATCGTGCTCGGTATGCCCGCGCATCATATGATGCGATGCGCAATT
>WNGS01048753.1:0-10528 GCA_020271785.1 Procambarus virginalis | reverse complement strand
TAGGCCAAGAGCTGCTGCAGGTGGTCTGTGTCGCTTTCCAAGTGCGGAAAGAACTCGAACGGGACAAGGTTCAACGCCCCAGCATCACGAATCGTCATGGGATGTCGCCTGTGAAGATGCAATCAAGCGCGACCGTTGGCGTCATCAGGATCGGCCCCGGCGCTGGTTCCGATCAGAAGGCCGCCGTTCTGCGCCCAGTCGCTGAGGGCAGCCACTAGACCGTTGACCCTCAGAAAATGGCAGGAACGCCCGCGTGTCACCGCAGGAAGGTGGATCGCCATCACAATTCCAACAGGGCGGCAAGGTGGTCTGCATTGACAGGTTCTGCCACATCCAGAAAGAACGACAGATCGAGTCCTAGCTTTGCGTAGTAGGCTTTCTTGCCGCTGAAGAACCGCTGGTCCGGCTCGGGGCCTGACGACAACGTAACCAATGCGGCGGCCCGTGCCCGGCCATGAGGTCCAAGAGACGCGCATCGACCTTGCGTTCTCCGGAATAACTTGGTCACTGTAACATCACCAGGACGAACCATGGCGGTTCTCGAACTCTCAAGCACTTGCGGGAACGGTTTGACCAGAAATCGTGACCTTTGCCCTGCCGATTTGCAATGATCCTTACAAGAGGGCTGCACACTGCGAAGGGTCCGTGACCATCCCCCCAAAAAGATGGCGGCTTTCCGGGGGACCTGCTGGGGACAGTCCGGAAAGACGCCCAGGGAGACGACGGTTTGCCCCTTTGGGCGGAATTCAGGCAACTTTCTCCAGCACCACCTCAGGCTTGATGCCCAGAGCATGGACGACTTCACGGGTCAGGTGCGGGCGGTTCAGGGTTGTAGAAGTGCAGATCCTCGACCCCACCCTGCAGAAGCTTGTCGCAAAGCTGGGTGCACTGGGTCAGCATCAGCGCCAGCAGGTCCTCGCGCCCGTAACGGGCGGCGGTGGCGAAACCTCATCCAGCTTCTGGGTACGCTGGTCCCACAGCGGCGGGCGAACTTCTTCGCGACCTCTCCAACTGGTGATCGGCAGGATACCCGGGATGATCGCGCGTTGATTCCAGCCTTCACGCAGCATCCCGGAAGCGAAAGAAGGTGTCGGCGTCGAAGAAGACTGGGGTGATGGCGCTGGAGGCGCCCGCGTCAATCTTGCGCTTCAGCCAGGTCACGTCGGCGGTCTTTGTCGGTGGCATCCGGTGCGGCTCAGGATAGGCACCGACGCGGATCGTGAACTTGCCGGTTTTCGCCAGCTTCTCGACCAGCTCCACCGAATTAGCAAACCCGAGCGGGGTCGGCACGAACCGCTGCGCAGCGCCTTCGGCGCATCGCCGCGCAGCGCCACGATCTCGTTCACTCCGGCAGCGGCATAAGCCTCGGCAATCGCCAGCGTCTCGGTCTGGGTCGCATCGACACAGGTCAGGTGCGCCGCGACTTTCAGGCCGTAGTTCCGGTGGATGGTCGACAACCGCCTCATGCGTCAGCGTCCGCGTTTGTGCCGCCCGCGCCCGCATAGGTGACCGAGACGAACGAAGGCTGCCATGGGCGCCAGAGCCTGAACCGTCTCCCAGGCGGAACGAGGCGTCCAGCGACTGCGGCGGGAAGAATTCAAAGCTGATGCGGGGTGCGGGCATGGTCGTCTCCTTCATTGCACCCCTTGTCGCAGTTGTTGGCAGATGTGAGACCATTCATAGTTCTCACCATCTTTATGAGGCTGGTTCATGTATATCGAGCTGCGCCACCTGGCGGACGATCCGCGCCATCTCAGCAGGCCGGGGGCCTTGCCCGGGCGGCGGACGTGCTGAACATGACGCAATCGGCGCTGTCGCATCAGGTCGCGGGGCTTGAGGCGCAGGCAGGGATGAGAGCTGTTCGTGCGGCGGTCAAAGCCGATGCGGCTGTCTCTGCGGCGGGTCCGTCATGCGGTTGCGGGCGGCAGAGCGCATCCTGCCCGAGATCGACGCGATGGAGGAGGAGTTTCCGCGCGCTCCGGGCGGGCCGAACCGGGCGGCTGCACATCGCCATCGAATGCCACGCCTGTTTCGACTGGCTTTTCCGGTGCTGGAGATGTTCCGCCACGCCTGGCCCGAGATCGACGTCGACATCCGGGCGGGGCTTGCCTTCGAGGCCTTGCCCGCCCTGACCGCGAGGATGTGGATCTGGTGATCAGTTCCGACCGCGAACCGCCGCCGGGGATCGTGTTCAACCCCCTCTTCGACTATCACCCGACCTTTGTCGGATCAGCGCATAACCCCTTGGCCACAAAGGACTATATCACCGCCGAGGACTTCCGTGACCAGGTGTTGATCACTTACCCGGTCAGCCGCGACAAGCTGGACGTCTTCACCGAGCTTCTGACGCCAGCCAAGGTCGAACCGCGCGCGCAGAGGACGGCGGAACTGACGGCGGTGATCCTGATGCTGGGTGGCTCGAACCGGGGGGTTGCGGTGCTGCCCGACTGGGTGATGCGTGAGGTGAAGACCAATGCCGACTACATCACGCGCCCCCTGGGGCCGGAGGTGGTGACGAAACGGATGTATGCGGCCACGCGTGAGGAGGATGCGGCCAAGCCCTATATCGCACATTTCCTGCGTCTGGCACGCAGCGAGCCGGTGAAACTACAGCGCGAGTAACCGGCTTCCGTACCGGGATTTCGAAGAGTCCGGTGCGGAGCCTTTGAAGTCCTTGGTCCGATGTCTTCGACACGATCGGCGGCTAGTTGCGGATCGTGTCGGCCATCGCCTTGAACAGCCCTTCGTTCGCGGCGATCAGCGCACCGTCCAGCGGGTCGGTGCCTTCGCGCAGCCCCTCGACCAAGCCCCCGGCCTCTTTGACCAGCAGGACCCGGCGGCGATGTCCCAGACGGAAAGCTCCCGCTCCCAGAAGCCATCGAAGCGGCCCGCCGCGACATAGGCCAGGTCCAGCGAGGCCACCCCCCAACGCCGCATGCCCGCGCAGGCGGGCATCAGGCGGCCAAGATCCTTCAGCATCGCGGGCAGCGTCGACTTCGTACCGAACGGCACGCCCGTGGCGAACACCGCCTCATGCATCGCCCGACGGCCCGAGACGCGCAGGCGGCGGTTGTCGTTCAGCCAGCACCCCGCGCCTTTCTCGGCCCAGAACATCTCGTCCTTCGCCGGGTCATAGACCACGGCCGACACGATCTCGCCCTTGTGCTCCAGCGCGATCGACACGGCCCAATGCGGCATCCCGTGCAGGAAGTTCGTGGTCCCGTCCAGCGGATCGACAATCCAGCGCCGGGTCGGGTCGGCGCCCGCAGTGACACCGGTTTCCTCGCCGATCCAGCCATAGGTCGGGCGACCGCCGAGAAGCTCTTCCTTGATCAGGCGCTCGGCCTCCCGATCCGCCTTGGTAACGAAATCCCCCGGCCCCTTGGTCGAGACCTGCAGGTTCTCGACCTCGCGGAAATCCTTCACCAGCGAACCCCCGCTTGCGCGCGGCCTTGATCATCAGGTTGAGGTTGGCCGAGCCCTGCATCATCCGCTCCCGCAGCTTTTCAAGCCCGGCGTATAGCGGGTCGGTGCGGGGAAAGGAAGGGCCCCGGTTGCCTGGCCTGTCCTACTGGACGATCACCACGGGTGTTTTCCATTCCCTCGGCCTTGACCATCTCGAACAGGATCTTCGCGTTCTTCGGATCAAGCCGGACGCAGCCATGGCTGGCAGGCTTGCCGAGCCGCTTGATCTGATCGGTGCCATGGATGGCGTAGTTGCCGTCATAGAAGATGGCGAAGGGCATCGGTGCATTGTTATAGCGCCGCGACCGATGGTTGCGCGACAGGAACTCGGGCTCATAGGTGCCGGCGGGAGTGATCTTGCCGGCCTTGGCGGTAGAAACCGGCCAAGTGTAGACCAGACGACCCTCGTGGTAGACTTCATTTCCTGGCTGGTAATGGAAACATGGGCCACGACGCGTTCCGCCAAGGCAGCCCCCGGCAGCAACATCAGGCCCATCAACAGCGCGGCAAATGGCGGCGCATGGAAACCTCCGAATGTATCTATCAATCACGGAAAGAATTCCCGCTTCCGTGCAGTAGTCAACGGAAAACCGGCGAAATTCCGGTCAGGTTTTCCTCAATCATGGCGGTTTCTCGTCAGCCGTTGGCCGGATCATCCCGTTTCAGGCCACCGATCATCGGGCCTTCCAGCTCCCGCAAGAGCTTGCGTCGGATCGCGGCGGGATAGTCGGACTGCCTGGGCGCCACTTCGACAAAGGCGCCCGGGCCTCGGATCAGCTCATCCTGATAGTATTCAGCGATGTCTGCCTCGTGCTCGCCCACGGCCAGACCGTTCACGATAATGCCGGTGAAATCCTCGCGCTCATAGGTGCGCGCGACGGAAATGCCGTCGTTGTTTCGCCCGTCCCCCGCCACGTCGATCACCCGGCGCTCACACTCCGGGGCGTCGCTCATCAGGTCCAACCCGTAGCTCAGCGCATCGCCCAGTGCCGTCGCCAAAGGCGCTGCGGGGCGTGGAGTGCGGCGGACTTCCCAGATTGCGGCGTCCAGCGCTTCGGAACTGTCCAGGATCACCCAGGGCTGGACAAGGTCCTGATACCCGCGTCCCGACCAGTAGTAGATCGCCCAGCGCGACCTTGCCTTCAGGCCCGAAGATCGCGGCGCGGACGTCCTGTCCTGCAAGGCCTCGGCCAGACCATCGGTCCTGGATGACGTAGTCCTGCGAATCGATGGACCGCGAGACATCGACCGCCAAGGCGAGGGCCAGCCGACAATCGGCCCATGCGGGTGCGGCAAGGCTGGACGCAAGCAGGATCAGGCGGAGCATCAGTGGACCCTCCCCACCCGCGATCCTACGCCGGGCGGCAAGATCCGCAAGCACTCAGCGGCGGCGGCGGACGAGCGGGATGTTCGAGCGTGACGCCTCGAACTGGGTCTCTGGATGCGGGGGATGGCCCGCAGTCTCTTGCCAGTAACCGCGCGCACCCCGGCGCAGCCAGGCGGGCAAGGTCAGGACCAGCCGGCGACAAAGCCGCCGACATGCGCCCAATAGGCCACGCCCCCGGCATCCGACGGAGTTGCCACGCCGGAAAAGATCTGGATTGCAAGCCAGAGCCCCAGCACGATCCAGGCCGGAATTGCGAAGATGCGAAAGAAGATGACGAAGATGAACAGCACATCGACCTTGGCTTGGGGAAAAGCAAAAGGTAGCCCCCCATCACCCCCGCGATGGCCCCCGATGCCCCGACCATCGGCACGGGCGACCCCGGGTCGGGCAACGCCTGCGCCAATCCCGCAGCTGCCCCTGCGCCAAGGTAGAACAGGAGAAAGCCGAAATGGCCCATCTCTTCCTCAAGATTATCGCCATAGATCCAGAGAAACAGCATGTTGCCGCCCAGATGCATCCAGCCGCCGTGCAGGAACATCGAGGTAGCAAAGTCTCCAGCCCCTCACCAGACAGGAACCGCGCGGGGACAAGGCCCCAGGTCATGAAAAAGCCGTTCAGCTCCCATTCCGAGAGCGAGGTAAAATACCACAGGAAACCAGAACGTTGATCGCGATCAGCGCGAAGGTGACATAAGGCGTGCGCCCCGAAGGGTTATGATCGCGGATCGGGAACATGGGCGGACCCTTCCCGATCCGCCGTCACGCGTCAGCGTCGGCTACGACGGGCATGTCCGTTGGCGGATAGCGGCGGGACAAGATCAAATGGCAAAAGCGAAGCTAGAGCGACTTCGAAAGGACGGATGAATTCGCCGGGTCTGGCCGGTATCCGCGTCCTTCGTAGAAGGTTCGGGCGGTCACGGTACTTTCAAGTCGACAAAGCTGGACGCCATGCGTGCGAAGCTCACCCTCAAGAGCCGCGATCAAAGCCGTGCTGACACCAGAAAACCGCGCGTCCGGGTGGACATAGTTCAACAGAATCTCTCCTCCCAGACTTTGCCATGGCAACGCCGACAATCTTGGCGTCTCGTTCCGCGACCATAAGAACGGCGTCCTCTCTGGCGACCCCAGTTCGCCCAGGCCTCGGCGGTCTTGTTGGCCAACCAGCGGGCAAGCATTTGCGGATCGCCATGATGATCTGCGACGCACAGTTCAATGATCGGCGGCGGAGTGCAATTACCGCACCGCTGGCATCGGACAGGACTGCCCGCCTGACTTGAACCGTCATCATGGCCTCCTGTTCGGCACATCTCACCAGCACAGCCCGTCTTGCAGGGTGGACGCAAAAGGTCCACAGCCCTCAAGGCCGTTTCCGGGAGCCTTAACATTGTCAGACCGATGTCACGCTTCCGCAACTTCCGCCAAGAGCTGCGCATTCCCGCCAGAGGCCGTGTGTCGATGCAGAGATGCCGCTCCAGGAACACATGGCCCGCGTCGGGCGCTCCGATCAGCGGCAGGATCGGACCCTTGCGCTCTGCCAGCGCCTGAGCGTAGGGGCGGCCTGTCGCCGCATCTCCCCACCAAAGCGCACCCGAAAAGCCCTGCACCATCGTCAGGGCCCCAGGGGCAAGCCCCGGTGCCTCGACCGCATGGCCACCCAGCTTGCGGATCGCCTCGGCCTGTTGCAGGGCCGCCGACCGTCGGGGCCAAGGCAAAGGACCGGCGCGCGTGGGATCAGCGAAAGCCGGTTCGATTCGCCGTCGGGCCAGGCATGATCTCGACAACAGGAGAAGCCGCAGGCCATGGCGACGCGAGCGCCTGGGTCACCTCGTCCGCTGTGGATGCAGCTTCGTCGGGTTGGGCCACTGGCGCTGCGGCCTTGGTGAACGCGTCAGATAGTGCGGCCCCCCGGCCTTGGGGCCGTTCCGGACAAACCCTCACCGCCGAACGGCTGGCTGCCCACGACAGCACCGATCTGTTGCGGTTGACATAGATGTTGCCGACCCGCATCCGATCGACGATGTGCTGCACCCGGTCGTCGATCCGGCTGTGCAGGCCAAAAGTCAGCCCATAGCCGTGGCAGTGATCGCGCGATCACCTTGTCGATCTCGGCAGCCTTGAACGTAGCGATGTGCAGACCGGCCCGAAGATCTCACGCGGCATCTCGGCAATGCCTTTGACTTTGAGGACCGTGGGGGCGATGAAGGTCCCCTGCCCCGGTGTCTTCAGCTCCTTCAGCACCCGCCCCTCGGCCCGCGCCGCGTCGACATAGGCGCGGATGCCCGCCTGCGCTTCGGCGTCGATCACCGGGCCGATGTCGGTGGGCAGATGCCAGGGATCGGCTAGGCTCAGATCCTCCATCGCGCCGAACAGCATTTCAGTGACCGTCTCTGTGCGATGTCTTCCTGCACGTAAAGGCACCGCAGCGCGCTGCACCGCTGTCCCGCCGACTGGAAGCTTGAGGCGATGACGTCCCGCACCGCCTGTTCCGGCAGCGCGGTGCTGTCCACAGCATCGCGTTCAGGCCCCCAGTTTCCGCGATCAAGGCGCGGTGGGGTCCAGATGGTCGGCCATCGACCGCCGGATCGCCTGGGCGGTTTCGGTGGACCCGGTGAAGGCCACGCCATCCACGCGCGGATCGCGGGTCAAGGCAGCCCCGACCGCGCCATTTCCGGGAGAAGTTGCAGCGCGGTCGGGGGCACCCCGGCGGCCAACAGATGGTCGACGGCGATGCAGGCGATCAGCGGGGTCTGCTCGGCGGGTTTGGCAAGGACGGCGTTCCCGGCGGCCAAGGCCGCGCCGATCTGGCCGCAGAAGATCGCCAGCGGAAAGTTCCAGGGGCTGATGCAGGCGAAGACCCCCCGCGCCGGATGGTCTTGCGCGGCCTGCGTGGCGTAGTAGCGCAGGAAGTCCACTGCCTCGCGCAGTTCGGCGACGGCATCGGCAAGCGTCTTCCCGGCCTCGCGCGCAAGAAGCGCGAAGATGCGGCCGAAGTCGGCCTCCATCCGGTCAGCGGCACGGTTCAGGACCAGGCGCGCTCCGTCGGTGCGGCGGCCCAGGGCTCGGCCAGGCGCAAGGCCGTCTCGACGTCCGGGTGGCCCGCGTGGTGACGTGGCCGACGAGCCCACCCGTAGCGGGGTTCGGATCGCAGTTTGCGGCCCACCGACAACGCGCCCTGCCAGACGGGGGGCGGCGTCGATCTGAACCGCAGCAAACGGCTGCGGGCGGTCTCGATGGCCGCAAGATCGGCCGCATCTGTCAGGTCCCAGCCCTTGGAGTTCTTCCGCGCCCCGAAAAGCTCCACCCCGGTCTTCAGCGCCGGGCTTGGGACTGCGATCAGGCTCTCGACCACCGTCAGCGGGCAGGCGGCGACGGTCTCCGGGGCCACATCTTCATCGACGATCTGGTTGACGAAGCTGGAGTTTGCGCCGTTCTCCAAAAGGCGGCGTACCAGATAGGCCAGCAAGTCCCGATGCGCACCGACCGGCGCATAGATGCGGCAGCGCGTGCCGTTGTCGGTCAGCACGATATCGTGCAGTCGCTCGCCCATGCCGTGCAGGCGCTGAAACTCATAGTCCATCGCGGTCAGCCCCCGAGCTTTGCGATGTGCAGGACCGCAGCCACCGATGGGCGTTGTGGGTGGCGAACTGGGGATAGATGCGGTCGGTCAGCGACAGAAGCTTCCGCGCGTTGGCGATGTAGCTGACGTCGGTCGATGCTTGCGGGTGAAGACCGGAAAGCTTTCCAGCCCCACGACCTGCGCGCGCTTCACCTCGGCATCCCAGTAGGCGCCCTTGACCAGCCGGACCATGATCTTGCGGTCGAGCTTCACCGCCAAGGCATGCAGCCAGTCGATCACCGCCCCGGCGCGCCGCCCATAGGCCTGCACCACGACCCCGAACCCGTCCCAGCCCTTCAACGCCGGGTCGGACAGGGTTGCCTCGATCACCTCCAGCGACAGGGCGAGGCGATCCGCCTCCTCGGCGTCGATGTTGAACCCAAGGCCCGCCGCCTTGGCCAGTGAGCCAAGCCGGACGCGGGGAACCAGCTCCTCCATTACCCGCTCGCGCTTGGCCACCTCGTAGCGGGGATGCAGCGCCGACAGTTTCACCGAAATCCCGGGGTTCGTCCGAATGTCATTGCCCTTCGCCGCCCGGGCAATCGCCGTGATCGCGCGCGAGTAGCTGAGGTGATAGCGCCGCGCGTCACCTTCCGTCCGCGCGGCCTCGCCCAGCATGTCGTAGCTGTAGGTAATACCCCTTCGCCTCCAGCCCTCCTCGCCCGGTCCATCGCCTTGTCGATGGTTTCCCCCAGAACGAAGTTCCGCCCCATCTCCTTCATCGCGCGACTGACCGCCGTCCGATCACCGGCTCTCCCAGCCGCCGCACCGCGCCCCGCAGCGCCCCTGCTATGCCGCCCTCCCGGTCGTCCAGCACCTTGCCGGTCAGCATCAGCGCCCAGGTCGAGGCGTTCACCAGCGACGAGGCCGACTTCCCAGATGCCGCCCCCAGTCGGACGGAGCGATCTTGTCCTCGATCAGCGCGTCCATCGTCTCGGCATCGGGTACGCGCAGCAGAGCCTCGGCCAGACACATCAGCGCGATGCCTTCGTCGGTGGGAAGCCCGTATTCCGCCAGGAACACCTCCATCAGCCCGGGCCGCGCGCTGGCCCGGATGCGGCGCACCAGGTCGGCCCCCCGCGCCACGATGGCGGCCCGGTCGGGGGCATCGAGCGCTGCTTCCGCCGTCAATCGCTGGACCAGCGCGTCTCATCGGTCAGTGTACCCATGGTGATGACAGACCAGGACGAAGCGGAATCGGTGGGGCATGCGGGCTCCTCTCTTTCCGCCCAGCATATCGCGAAATTCGCAGGCTGTTTTCCTGAAGATGCTGTGCTAGGCAGGTCTGGAACCTCCAAAACCGGTAAATCGCAATGCCAAATGACCGCGTCGATCTTGACCGCTTCGACCTTGCCATCCTGCGCGTCCTGCAAACCGAAGGCCGCATCGCCCGTGGAACTCGCCCGCCGGATCGGGCTGTCGAAATCGCCAACTCAGGCCCGGATGAAGCGGCTGGAGGAGATGGGCATCATCACCGGCTTCCGCGCGATCCTGGACCCGATCAAGATGGGCCAGGCGCATGTCGCCTTCGTCGAGGTGCGCCTGTCGGACACGCGCGAGGCGGCGCTGACCGCGTTCAACAAGGCCGTGCTGGTGGTGCCCGAGGTGGAACGTGCCACATGATGGCGTCGAGCTTCGACTACCTCCTGAAAGTCCGCACCGCCGATATCCAAAGCTACGCCGGGGTGCTGGGCGAGGTGATCTCGGCGCTCCCCCACGTCGCCTCGACCTCGACCTATGTGGCGTGGAGGCGGTCAAGGGGTCTCTGACATGAGGCGTGGGCAGATTGCCCACCTTACCAAGCCTCACCGCAACTTTCCCGCCTCGGCCCCGTAGGTCCTGCGGGGGAGGACCCAAAGATGGACCTTGCAGGACGCATCCTGATTGCTGCGCTCTTTTCGCGGGCGCGGTGCAGAAAAACACTCGCTCCCGACGCCGCGCAGGGGCTTCTGGCGGGGCTCGGGCTCCTGCTTGGTTCGTCTGGCCCGCGCTTGCCCTGAACGCCGCTCTGCCGTCGGTCTGTCTGGTCCCGACAGTGCGCCTGGCAGCAATGGTGGCGGG
>WNGS01048740.1:0-12213 GCA_020271785.1 Procambarus virginalis | reverse complement strand
TTTAGTTTTGCCTCTTACGTTATTAACTACTTATAAACTCCCTACGTTGGTGCATTGCTCATGCTGCATGCCTAGGTTAATATTGCTGTCTTTGCAGACCGTTGTTTAACTTTAGCTGCCTTTAAGTTATTATCTAGGGCGGCTTGGATGCTCTAGTTAAAGTCTATGGGACCTCGCCTCTTGTGTAAGTTATTAAGTAAAGTCAGCTGGAATGTGCTGTTGCAGTCTTCTTCTTACTCACTTGTTGTTTAGTTATTTACAGGTAATAATTAACCATTATGTTACGCTGCCGATGTCCCAGCAGCCGCTGGCACAGCTGGTGGGGTTCCAGCTGAGTATGTCCTGTGGGGGGGCCACCCCCACCCGATGATGTTCTGCCAGATGTGGCCCCAGACGACGATCCGGCAGCTGCCATGGGACACGACCCGCGGCTGATTCTGATGTTGCTGATGTGGTCCCTGCCGATGGTCTAGCGGCGGATGGGCCGGCTGATGGTGTTACAGCTGAACATGTCCCCTGGGGGCCGAACCGGCGGCTGATGTGCCTCAGCCGATGCTACAGCAGGTGATGTCCTGGCGGATGTGTCCCCCCCCCCCCCGATGGTCAAGCGGCCGAAGGCTCAGCTAGCGGCGTCCCAGCTGAGCATGCCCTTATAATCATTTATCAGGGCTGCAGTAAGTTTCAGCAATTGGTAAGTGTCATAGGTTCAGGATCCGTGTCGACGTCCCCTTTAAATTTATTACCTTACTTTACGCCTGGTATTTGCTGCACATTTATGTTGCTTACTACCGGTTACAGATGGGTGTTTAACATTTTGGGCTAAATGTTACATTTAGCCTACAAAAAATTTCATACTATGGATGTATTGCCCGTCATGCATGTTTGTTACTTTGCGGTGTTTACAATTTTGGTTGTTTAACTTCAGCTTGGCCTTAAGTCAGTAACTAAGGTCGGCAAGGATGTGCTAGTAGCGGTGATACGGGCCCTTGCCTCTTGTCCAAGATTTCCTGGCCCTGCATTTTGATCAGTTTCCCAAAAAATTTATATCAGTATTCTTCGGTTAGCTCTGGCTACATATGTAAGTGACTTACTACTATTTACATTTATGTTGTTAATTCAGCCCATTGCCTAGAAGCTACTACGTCAGGTCAGCTAGGATGTGCCAGCTGCTGTGTTACTGGGCTCACGCCTCTTGCTTCACGATCATCCAAACTACTGTTTTACTTTACAGATTTTACATTCACGGTCGTTAGCTTTCGCTTCTCGCCAGAAAAGTTATTAAGTAACGTCAGCCGGGATGTGCCAGTTGCAGTGGTGGTGGCGCTGACGCACCAGTTCCATGGTCGATTCCCGGCAGCCGATGTCCCGGCCGGTGGCGCTGCTGTCCTAGCTGCCGCTCCCTCAGCTGCCAATGTCCAAGCTGCTGATGACATGGCTCACGAAGCCCAGCTGCAGCGTTCCACCTGACGTTATCCCTACCAATTTCTCACTCCTTCCAGCCTTAGAGTAATTTATGGTATTCCCAGCTTCATGCCCAGTTCCCGTTATTCTCTACTGACAGTTATATTTACAGGCTTTTTGCCTAAAAATTGTCTTGCAGCCGGACTCCTACTTACCACTGAAGTCTTCCCTAGTGGCCAGTTGACGATATTTCCTATCTCCATCAGATGTTGATGCCCAGCCGCCGATGTACAGCCGCAGGTGTCCCAGCGGTGATGCTCCAGCTGTGATGTTCCGGGGCACGATTTTGCAGTTCACCATGCGGCAACGGACGTTAAGTTAATTCATTAATTGCGCAATTCAGTCTCTTGCTGCTTGCGTTATACACGCTAAGTTAATGTGGGTTAGGGTTAACGTCTACCATCGCTGCTCGCTTCTTTAACTTATAAAACCCTTGCTCATCGTATTTGACTTAACTAAGCCAGCTGTTAGGTTGGACTCGTTACCGAGTTACAGGCCCATGCCTCTTGCTTCAGTTTCCCTGGGTTAGCATTTCCACCGGCCTCCAGCAATTTGTTCTACCATGGTTCTAACCATGCTGCACGTTTTATTCTATTTTTGCTGTACTTACAAGTGCGTTCGCTTAACTTTTGCTCTGCCATTATCGTTATTAAGCAGAGTTAGTAGGATGCTCTAGTTGCAGTGTTGCGGGCCCCTGTCTCCTGCTTTACAATTTACTGGCCCTGCATGTATGTTTAGTTCCCTTTGAACTCTATTACTGTATATTCGTTAGCTCTTGCTTGTTTGTTAATAACTACTGGTTAAGTTATGTCGTTCACCATTTATGCCCTAAATGTTACATTTAGCCTACCTCAGTTTTTTGTTATTAGTGTATTGCCATGTAGCATGTCGTTTATTTTGCTGTGTTTACAGTTGTCGTTTCACTTGCTTGCCTCTTAAATTAGTAAGTAAGCCAGCGAGGAGGCGTTTTTACGCTTGGTCTTGCTGCACAATTATGTTACTCACCCCGGTTACATTTGCGTTGTTTACTCGGCTATTTGCCTCCCCACTACTACGTAAAGTCAGATAGGATGTACCGTTTGCCGAGTACGGGCCTCATGGTTCTTGCTTTACGCTCATTCACGCCTGTTCAATTTACTTTCTGGGTTTACATTTACGGTCGTTGACTATTACTGGACGCTGTTTTTTCACTACTTCCCTTAGTTCCCGCTGTGGAAGTGTCCGTTTGTGCCAGGAGTTAGGGTTTTTGTATCTGGCAGTACCTTTGCCAGGCTTCTGTCCCCCCACTCAGTTATGCTTGGGACTTTAGTCAAATCTAACATTCCTGCCTCTCGCAACAGGTGCTACATCCAGTTAACCCCACTCTTGCAGCCTCGCTGATACCAGTACGCGTTTGGTGTGGGCACACCACAACCGTGCCGTTGCCTTATACGTTACCACTGCATGCCAGCTTCTGCCCCCTCTTACTGCCTTAAATACTTCCAGATCCACGGTAGAACGCGCACGAGGAACACCATGAATGCACGAGGACCAGGTGGTGGGGCCCGAGAGGCGGACCACTGATCACGAGCCACCACGAGAGGTATCCTGGGTGGCGACCCACATGCCTCTAAGCCACCTCCTCCCCCCCACGTCCGAGGGACCCGCCACAGCGACAACGACCGACACGGGGTCGACCCTGGGGAGTCGGCCCCTGTGTGGACAGCGTTCACTTTCCCACACCCGCCCTGGGGCCAGCCTTCCAGGACTGGTCTCTGTGAGGGCGGGCACCAGCGACGAGGATATACGCGGGATCGAACAGTCATTTGCCACGGTGGGAAGCCTCCCTACATGGGATCCAAACCCTGCAGTACGTACTCCTCCCAGGGTCACTGTCGCCGGGTTATCTCGCCTCTCTACGCCCATGGCTTGTCAGGATGGTGCTACATCAGCACACCAAGGAAGCTGTCTCTGTTAACAGCTGCCTGTAGACCCGGACTGGTACCTTTTTCAGTCAGGGGCACCTGACTGTTTTTTAACGGCCTCTCCGGGCATACGGGCACTGTTACGCGGCCACGGTAGCGAGCTACCATGTTCCTCCTTATAGCGGCCAGCGGGCCTCGCCCTTCGGGGGGGGGGGTCCGGCCAGCTGGCCTGCGGTGGGGGTGCAGCGCCGGTCCCCAAGTGTCCCGCTGTCCGCAGCTAATTCTTTGCCCAGTCGGCCTCCGTTAAGTGTTATGTGGCCTATTCACTTGATTGAACTAGTTTCTATAGTTGAATTTATATAACTGTTTGAACTAGTTTCTATAGTTAAGTTTATAATTGTTCGAACTAGTTATATAATTAAGATCACATAATTGATCGAACAAGTTATATATTTGCAAAGTGTATAATGGATCGAACTAGTTATATAATTGCTTTAACTAGTATATAAATTTAAGTTGTAAAATTCACTATAATGACATTAGGTTTCTGCAGAACGTGTTTACCATGTCACTAGGCTAAGCTTACTCACCTAATACGGGTGTACAATTTAAGTTAAATATTAGTACTCAGTAGACATGGGTATGTTACTTTTGTTTATCAATACACGTTCTGCAGAATTTATTAACCATCTCCAAAATTAATAAATAAGCCCCAAACCAGTTTGTGTCTTTTTTCCCCCTGAGCAGAAAATGACCTCTGATTGCATGAAAGCGGAGATTTTTCTGAAGGGGGGAAAAAGAAACACTTGCGCAGCGCCTTCCGCGGCCTGCGCGGGAAGGTATGGGAGCTTATAAATAGGGAAGGAGCGGGAGGATCAGCCTCACTCTCACAGTCACCACAACAGTGCTCGAAACTCCCACCCGCCTCCCCTCATGCGTGGCGGTCCCCTGTCTTGCACTGTGCCAGTTTCCCTCCAATCTTCCCTCTCCAAGTCCGGGGGGGGGTGCAGCGCCGGTCCCCAAGTGTCCCGCTGTCCGCAGCTAATTCTTTGCCCAGTCGGCCTCCGTTAAGTGTTATGTGGCCTATTCACTTGATTGAACTAGTTTCTATAGTTGAATTTATGTAACTGTTTGAACTAGTTTCTATAGTTAAGTTTATAATTGTTCAAACTAGTTATATAATTAAGATCACATAATTGATCGAACAAGTTATATATTTGCAAAGTGTATAATGGATCGAACTAGTTATATAATTGCTTTAACTAGTATATAAATTTAAGTTGTAAAATTCACTATAATGACATTAGGTTTCTGCAGAACGTGTTTACCATGTCACTAGGCTAAGCTTACTCACCTAATACGGGTGTACAATTTAAGTTAAATATTAGTACTCAGTAGACATGGGTATGTTACTTTTGTTTATCAATACACGTTCTGCAGAATTTATTAACCATCTCCAAAATTAATAAATAAGCCCCAAACCAGTTTGTGTCTTTTTTCCCCTGAGCAGAAAATAATATGGTGTTTAACGAAGACAAGTTCCAGCTCATGCGCTATGGAAAAATGAAAATATAAAAACGGAAACCACGTACAAAACTCAGGCAAATCATAACATAGAACGAAAAGGCAATGTAAAGGATCTGGGTGTACTCATGTCGGAAGACCTTACCTTTAAAGAACACAATAAAGTAGCCGTCACAACTGCAAGAAAAATGACAGGTTGGATAACAAGAACTTTTCACACTAGAGATGCTATACCGATGATGACACTTTTCAAAACGCTTGTGCTCTCTAGAGTGGAGTACTGCTGCACAATGACAGCCCCTTTCACTGCTGGTGAAATTGCTGACCTGGAGAGCGTGCAGAGGTCCTTTACTGCTAGAATCCACTCGGTAAAACATCTAAACTATTGGGACCGACTAAAGAGCCTAAATCTGTATTCCCTTGAGCGCAGGCGGGAGAGATACATAATATTTACACGTGGAAAATATTAGAGGGGCTGGTCCCAAACCTGCACACAGAAATAACATCACATGAGACCAGAAGACATGGCAGGATGTGCAGAATACCCCCGTTGAAAAGCAGAGGTGCAACTGGTACTCTGAGAGAGAACTCTATCAACATCAGAGGCCCGAGACTGTTCAACACGCTTCCACTACACATAAGGGACATAACTGGCAAACCCCTCACAGTGTTCAAGAGAGAACTGGATAAGCACCTCCAAAGGATACCTGATCAACCAGGCTGTGACTCATACGTCAGGCTGCGAGCAGCCGCGTCCAACAGCCTGGTTGATCAGTCCAGCAACCAGGAGGCCTGGTCGATGACCGGGCCGCGGGGACGATAAGCCCTGGAAGCACCTCAAGGTATCCTCAAGGTAAGGAGGCAAAGCTCAACGCCTTAAGCCATATTGATGCTCTGTCCACAGAGCATTCTCTCTCTCAAATCATATACACTGATGGTTCCCTACACCGCACCACGGGTGCAGCTGGAAGTGCAGTTGTTCTGACAATGGGCGATGGCTTGTACTTTGAGTGGGGAGTCCGTATAAACAATTGGGCCTCTACCCTTCAGACCGAACTATTTGCCTTGATCCTTGCACTGAAATGTGTACAAGTCTCCAAACTTGATACATTAATTGTAAGTGACTCCTTATCATCCTTAAATGCTCTCAACTCTTTAAGACAAAACTGTAACATGCTCGTGTCCGAAGCTAGACACAAATACAACAAAATTATTAAGGATGGTAACAGAGTCCATTTCATGTGGTCTCCGAATGCATGATAGAGCTGATAAGTTAGCCAAAGAATCTGCCTTTAAATGAGCCGTTGAGTGTAACCTTGGATTGTCAATGAGCAATCTGAGAGCAGCAGTGCACAGAGAACTTCACAAGATCTTGTAGATCTGAGGCAAAGTGAAATTGACACCAGTAATTCCATCTATCATCATACTATCATGCAAGAGGAGCCACACATCTATGGATCATCCAATAAAATCAGCAGACTTCTAGATGTTACTACTGCTCGGCTTAGACTCGGTTACAAGTATCTCTGGGAATTCTCATTATCTGCCGATGTAGACCTGACCAAATGTAAACTGTGTCAACAAAATTATTCGCACACCCTCCGTCACTATGTGATGGAGTGCGAAAAGATACGTGAATTTAAAAACAATTCTATAACCAATGTTCCAGCGATGTGTAAATATTTCATTCAAAATTATCTGCTACCAGAAATTTTAGCCAAATATCCCCAGTTTGCTAACTGTAGGTAGTAACTGAGTGATTGTAACCTATCCACCGCTGCCCACTGGATGGGGGGCGGTGTGCAGGACAAACATATAAATTTTGACACTAGCTCTTCACATGTCAGTTGCTTAATTTAGAACCTGTATTTGAGGTCGATCTCGACCCATTGTTGATGTGACGACTTATATTGAATTTTGTAACTAGCTCATCAAGATTGTAACTTGCTTAGCTAAATGAATTGTGGGGTTCAGTCCCTGAGCCCATTATGTGCCTCTGTAACCCTTTCCACTACCGCCCACAAGATGGGTATGGGGTGCATAATAAATGAACTAAACTAACATTATACTGTAACATGCTCGTGTCCGAAGCTAGACACAAATACAACAAAATTATTAAAGATGGCAACAGAGTCCAGAGTCCATTTCATGTGATCTTAATCAAACTAGAAATGCTCTACAAATCAAGGGACCCAGAATGTGGAATGACCTCCCCAACCATGTTAAAGACTGTACCTCTCTCAACCAGTTTAAGGTTAAAACTAAACACTACCTAAAAAATTCCCTGTAACCTACCTTACCCCTCTATTGTCAACCCATGTCTGTTATTTTTTAATCAACGCTGTTTGTCAACCTTTTGTATTTGTGCTACTTTTTCAGTCAAGTTCCCCCCTTTTTTATCTTTATTTGTATTTGTTCTCACACATTTTATTCTTTATGCTCAATTAGTATAAGTTCTAGATATTAATGTTCTTCGGGGTGGGGGTTCCGCGCAGCTGGCCCTCACGGGATTGGGGGTGCTCCGTCGGAACCCCCAAAGTGACAAGCCAAGAATACCAAGCTTTACAATTACCGTAATGCTCAGGCAACTTTAAATTAGAGATGTCTCTTCAATGTATTTGATTACATTAATTCTACTTCTGTATATTAATTTATGGCTTTCACTAATCTTCATTAGTCACCATAATTAATTCAGCTCTATTTACCTATTTGTTATATTGAGCTATTATGCTTCTTCAGTTAAGGATTATCTAATTTAATCTTTATGATTGTATTATTAATTAATTATTTATTCACTAATCTTCATTAGTCACCATAATTAATTCAGCTCTATTTACCTATTTGTTATATTGAGCTATTATGCTTCTTCAGTTAAGGATTATTTAATTTAATCTTTTATGATTGTATTATTAATTAATTATTTATTTATTAAATAATTAATTATTATTATTTTAAAATTAAAATAAGTCCCCCACTCCGTGAGCGTTTTCTTCCAACCACAGAAATAGTCACTGCTTTATCATAAAAGCGGTGAAATTCTGTGGGGAAGGATACGCATTACCGTGCTCCACTGTCTAAACGACTAAGCGGCGCGCGCGTAGAGCGGGGTACTTGGGAGCACAGGCGCGGCGCCTTCTGGCTCGCCGCAGCCCCGCAGGTACACCACAAAACTCCCACCCTCCTCCCGGTGCTCCGTCGGAACCCCCAAATGGGAGTGCTCCGTCGGAACCCCCAAAGTGACAAGCCAAGAATACCAAGCTTTACAATTACCGTAAATGCTCAGGCAACTTTAAATTAGAGATGTCTCTTCAATGTATTTGATTACATAATTCTACTTCTGTATATTAATTTATGGCTTTCACTAATCTTCATTAGTCACCATAATTAATTCAGCTCTATTTACCTATTTGTTATATTGAGCTATTATGCTTCTTCAGTTAAGGATTATCTAATTTAATCTTTTATGATTGTATTATTAATTAATTATTTATTCACTAATCTTCATTAGTCACCATAATTAATTCAGCTCTATTTACCTATTTGTTATATTGAGCTATTATGCTTCTTCAGTTAAGGATTATCTAATTTAATCTTTTATGATTGTATTATTAATTAATTATTTATTTATTAAATAATTAATTATTATTATTTTAAAATTAAAATAAGTCCCCCACTCCGTGAGCGTTTTCTTCCAACCACAGAAATTAATGTTCTTCCTGCCCGAAACGCATTGCGTAATAGTGGCTTAGGCATTTTAGGCAAATAAAGGGACCCAGTTTATGGAACTCACTCCCTATTGAATTGAAAAGCTGTCCAACTTTTACATCATTCAAAATCAATAATAAAAAGTACCTAATTTCATCTTCATAGTTTTTCACCTTTTGCCTTAAAATTGCACTGTATCTATTGCTACCCAATCTCCCAACCTTTATGTTCCCAATTTGAACATCTTCATCATTGTGATCTTTGCTGTCTTCTTATATGTGCTGCCAATCTGCTGTATGGTGTTTATTATTCTTGTTTATCTGTATCTATTGCTACCCAGTCTCCCAATCTTTATGTACCCAATCTGAAAATCTTTACCATAGTGATCATTGCTGTCTTATATGTGCTGTCAATCTGCTGTATGGTGTCTATTAATCTTTTAATTACCAATCAAGCTGTCAATGTAATCAATCAGAGCTTTAATATAACAATGTGCTTTAATATACTTACAAAGCTCTCATCTCATTTTTCTCTTGCAATGTATTTGTTATCATTTATCAATTCTGATAGAACTTACCTACTTAAAAATTATCTGTTAGATTAAGGACTTGCCTGAAACGCTGCGCGTACTAGTGGCTTTACAAGATTGTAATACTGTCTTATTCAATGTATTCTCACAAACCCAATGTACCTTCTTGTATATAAATAAATAAATAAATAAATAAATAAATAAATAAATAAATAAATAAATAAATAAATAAATTGTATGTACTAGCTCTATCTATAATTCGATCCATTAATGTAACATCACTTGTATGTATAGTCGCTGTATGCAAAGCAAACGGCGAAATTTCTGGGAATTTCTTATGAATGCCTCTGAGGGGCTAAGCACAGCTGATGTAGTTCCGGCTGATGTCCCAGCCGATGATCCAGCATGCCCATGGCACACCTGGTGGTGTCCCAGCTGTGCACGTCCCCGGGGGCCAAGCTCTGCTGCTGTTGTTCCGGCTGCTATGGTACCAGCCGATGTTCCAGCACCTGATGCCCCTGAGGGGCTAAGCATAGCTGATGTAGTTCCGGCTGATGTCCCAGCCGATGATCCAGCATGCCCATGGCACACCTGGTGGTGTCCAGCTGTGCACGACCCCGGGGGGCCAAGCTCTGCTGCTGTTGTTCCGGCTGCTGTGGTACCAGCCGATGTTCCAGCACCTGATGCCACAGCTGGTGGCGTTTCCGAGCTGATCATGCCCCTGGGGGCCAAGCTCAGCTGCTGTTGTTCCGGCTGACGTGGTCCCAGCCGACGATCCAGCAGCGGGCGGCACAGCTGGTGGTGTTCCAGCTTTGATTGCCCATGGGGGGCTAAGCACAGCTGCTGTAGTTCCGGCTGATGTGGTACCAGCCGATGATCCAGCAGCTGATAGCACAGCTCGTGGCCAAGCTCAGCGGCGGGAGTTACGGCTGATGTGGTCCCAGCCGATGATCCCGCAGCTAATGGCACAGTTGGCGGTGATCCAGCTGAGCATGCCTTTGGGCCCAAGCGCGGCTGCTGTAGTCCGGCTGACCTGGCCACAACCAATGTTCCAGCAGCCACAGGCTCAGCTGGCAGTCTTCCATCAGAGGGCGCCCTAGTAATGAAATTTAATTAAACAGTCATTACGGTTATTGTAAAAAAATTTATTTTGTTAATTATTTAACCATTAGGCTTATTCGCCATTATGATTTATAATTACTACTATATTGCTTATATGCTGCCGTGTCACAGCAGCTGAAGGCCCAGCTGAGCACGCCCTTATATACATCCATTGTTTATGTGTATGTAAATTAATTACCGTATCTTATGCACCGGAGGGCTCAGCTGGTGCTGTTGCAGCCGAGCTTGTCAGCCTCCCTCTTTATTCACGTACGTTTGCTGTTCCTTGCATTTTGTCATTCTTTATTCATTTCTAATTCTTGTATTATATATTGCCAGCTGGCGGTGAGTAGCTGAGCACGCCCCAGGGGAACGAGCCCAGCTGCTGAGGTCCCAGCCGATGCGTAGGCTCAGCTGGTGGCGTTGCAGCTGAGCATGCTCGGTCACCCAACTATTTATACACGACCGCCGTTTCTTTACACTTCGTCATTCTTTATATTCAAGCCCAGCTGCTGGGTCCCACACGACGATCCAGGAGCCGTTGGCACAGCTGGTGGTGGTTCATCTGAGCATGCCCTTGGGCTCTGCCAGCTCCTGATGTCCTGGCCGAACACTTTCTCGCAGCTAGGTACAGCTGACGAGGCTGCAGATGGAGTGTCCTAAACGATGATCTGCACGAGAGAAGGGAAGAACGCATTTTCTAACCATTCTTAATATAATTTCATTACAGTTCTCATTCGTCTTGTTGAGCGTAAGTGTTTCTGCAGTGCCATGCCACCGGAGAGGCGTCCGTTTGTCCCAGGAGTTGCACTTATTGTATCTGGCAGTACCACGCTAGGCATTTCAGTTACTCCCCACTCAGTTTGCTTGGGCTTCATCCACTTCCACCATTCCTGCCTTTCGCAACAGGTGTCGCATACAGTTGACCCACACTCGCAGCCGCCAGTCAAATTATGGTGCGGATCCCATGTAACTGGGCCTCTGTCTTTTATGTTAACTCGGCACACCATCTCCTGCCCACCCTTACTGCTTTGATACTTCCAGACCCACGATCGAACGAGGACGAGGAAATCCTGTGATGATCGAGGAACACACGGCGTGGCCCGAAAGGCGGAACACGGCCCTCATGCCCCCCGGGAGAGGTATCCTGGGAGACGAACTACCCGCTTCCAAGCGGACACCTCCACTCAGCACCCGCGGGGCTCACCAGTGACAACAACCGACACGGGGTCGACCCTGGGGAGTCGGCCTCGGAGAGGACTGCGTTCACATTCCCACACCCGCCCTGGGGCCAGACATCGGGTCTGGTCTCTGTGAGGGCGGGCTACTACGACGAAGAAAAACACGGGAACGACCAGTCATTTCCCGCGGCGACAGGCGCTTCCTACATGGAGTATAACCCCGGCGCTATGTACTCCACACAGTCCACAGGCGGGGGCTTCCCGCCTCCCCGCTCCTCGCTCGTCAAGATGGTACTCCGACGGCCCTCCCAGCGAGCTGCGTCTCCTCGCAGCATCTGCCCAGTAGGCCCGGAATGGTACCTTTTTCAGTCAGGATCATGTAAGACTGACTGTTTTTAATGGCCTCTCCGGGCATACGGGCACGCTTACGGCCAAGGTACCGAGAAGGCAGTACCCACTTTCGCAGCCAGCTTCCGCTCGCCCTTCGGGGGTGGGGGTTCCGCGCCGCTGGCCCTCACGGGATTGGGGGTGCTCCGACGGACCCCCCAAAGTGATATTCATAAGCCAAGAATACAAGAACTGGAATTACCGCAGTCTAATTACAGATTTCACGGCAATTGAATTACATTACATGATAACGGCTATCCATTATTTGCTGTATAATATTTTATGCTCATTCACTATTCATTATGAGGCAGTATTTATTTATCCATTTAGTCGTTATAATTAGCCTATGCTTTCTTCATGCAGTTTTTCATTAATAATCATTTATGATTATTTTAATTTGTGATAAATTTCGTATTAATTA
>WNGS01048731.1:12277-23851 GCA_020271785.1 Procambarus virginalis | reverse complement strand
ATTCACCCCTATTACCGAACCTGTATTTACCCAGGTCTTTTTTCCTAAAACTATAACTTATCCGATTTATACCCATTGTTTCGTGTTCTGTCTCGTGTTGATGCGTTTAATAGCCTATTAATATCCCCCTTTGACATGTCTATTCAGTCACACCTCTATTTCTTGGCCTCTCTTGAGAATGAAATTTAAGCTTTGTCAATCTTTTCTTCAATGATCATTTATTGAGCATAGGGCAAATAAAAATGAAAACCCGCTATCATCCATTTGTATGAAAACAGAACCCAAGGCATGGTGACTTCAACAGGACGTTCAGTAGTAATCCAATATTTGTATTGCTGCATAAATGCATAAATAAATATGCACGTGCATAAATATTGTGACGGTAAAGTAGTGGAGTATGGTGTTCGGCAGTCTTCCACTGGCAGATGTTAATGCCAGGCCACACATAAAGAAACAAAAAGTAAAAAAAAAGGAAAAAAAAGAATGACTGCTTGTTTGATAATCTGTGGTAAGGTAAGGGAAGAGACACAAAACACAATAATAAATAATGACATTTAATAAATCTAGAAAAAACAAAGTAAAATAAAGACAATTCCTTGGCTGATCAAAGGGGTAAGACAACAAGTGGAAAAATAATATAAAAAGAATGAATTTAAGTGAACAATGGGACATGGAGGACATACAATAATGAATAATAAAGAAATGGTGCTGGGAATATATGCGCTAGCTATAAGCCTCTATTTGATCACACGAAGTGAGTCAACTAGGTGTTCATAGCGTGAGAGCACGAGATATTCTGACTGGTAGTGCTGCCAGTGATCCCGACGTTGCCTTGGCGAGGAATGTGATTGGCGTAGAACTGAAGTGGTGTGTTCTCGAACGGCCAATGAGAATGCAGGGAGGCCGGTCACAGGTAGTTTGGCAGTTGAAGGGTTCGGCGCGTCGACCAGGTGTGCAGGAATGGGGGGAGGGGGAGTTGCAGGTGCGTGGCTGGTCTTGATATATACGTTTAAGCCACTGTAAAACGTATCTTGAATATTGTGTAGAACGTGATGATAATAAGAAAGAGCAGGCTCAATCTCTGGGAAGAGATTATCGTCACAACTCTCCCCCGAAGCCTGCGGTTCTGGTGGAGTCACGTTCTCGGGAGGTAGAGTGGTAGGTGGAGTAGGCTCTACCTCAGTGATGCTGGAGAGGGCGTCTGATATGATGTAGTCAGACTCCTGGGTGTAGCAATCTCCAGGCTGAAATGATGCAGCTGGCAAGCCCATTGTAGAAGTAGTCGATGGTTGAGTTGGGCTGGCTGTAGGAAGTGAAGATGGTTGTGGTCCATGTAGATGGTGGTGGACTGAGTACTTTGCAGGTATGGAGCAAAGTGTTGCCTGTTCAGGACGATGAGTAGCTCCTTGTTGCTCGTGGTGTCGTTTATGGTAGTTGGTACGTAGAGTCTCTTCGCCTTGTTGTACCAGGTCACCCACGTTGCCGGTACCACTGGCGTCGATATGGAGGATGGGAGACTTGGTGATATCTGGCGAGGCGAGAGAGTATTAGAATATGATAAAGGAGCACAATTACTGTCCTGAAAGTGATTATAAATGTCAGTAAGGATTTCCGAATTAGAAAGCGCTGTCTCAGTGTCAGTGCTTTCGGAAGGAGAAGCAGGGAAGGTCTCACTGTGGCTGTATGGACCTGTAAATGAGGTGAAGTTGGTTAGCACAGTGGGAGGAACACCATGGTAAAGTTTGAGCAGATTGATGTGGCACAGCTGGGTCTTCCGCCGCCTATCGGGGTTTCGAGAACGTAGTTGAAGTTGTTCCGGCACTCCTTAACACGGTAGGGTCCTGAAACCTGTTTTGTAAAGGAGAACCTGGGATAGGGAAATAGGCAAGAACTAAGTCTCCCGGTTTAAACTTCCTTACTTGGCAGTGCTGGTCGTAACGAGTTTTCATCCTCTCTTGGGCTTTCTGTAGGTTGTTGCTGGCAAAGGAATGGACCCTCTCTAGAATGTGTCGGAGGTTTTGAAGATACTGGGGCACATTCTGATGCTCACTGAAGGTGGCATCACGTAGAGAATCCTTGAAAGCCTTGAGAGGTGTACGGCACTTACGACCGTAGAGCATCTCATAAGGAGATACTCCTAGTGACTCGTTGGGAAGACTTCTGAAAATACACATGATGAGATCAAGTTGCCTATCCCAATCCTTTGAGGTCTCATTACAAAACTTTTTTAAGAGTGCCTTGATAGTCTGATGACTACGTTCAAGAGAACCCTGTGAAGCAGGATGATAGGGGCTGGACAGTACCTGTTTGATGTTGAACTCCTCCAGAGTCCGTTTGAAGAGATCACTGGTGAAGTTGGTACCACAGTCGCTCTGAATCTCCCTCGGAAATCCATACTGGGTGAAGATTTTCAGTAGATTCTTCACCACTGTAGCAGCCGTAATATTTTTCACTGGAACTGCTATCGGGAATCTGGTGGTAGGACACAGGATGGTTAAGATATAGGCGTTGCCGGCAGTGGTCCGAGGCAAAGGACCAACACAGTCAATAATAAGTCTGTGGAATGGTTCCTCAGGCACCTGGATGGGTGTCAGTGGTGCTCTGGGAATTGAAACGTTTGGTTTCCCTGCTTTCTGACACACGTGGCACATTTGAACAAATTTCTTTACGTCATTAACCATACCTGGCCAGTAGTAGTCTTGGCGAATCCCATGGTATGTCTTGTTAAACCCGTAGTGTGATAGAGCTCCGTGGGCCAGGTGTAGAATCGTGGGCCGCAGGCTGGTAGGAATCACTAGTTGTTCAATGTTTGCCCAATCGTCCTCGTCCTTCAGTTTACTGGGTCTATACCTGCGATAGAGTAATTCGTTCTCCAAGAAGAACCCAGGAACACTGTCGGATTGGGTCTCAGCCTGAAAGAATAATGGTGTCAAGGTAAGATCTTCTCTCTGTAACTTACGGAACTCCAAAGCGGTCAGATTAGGGGGTAGTTTCGAAGGGTCTTGAGGGACAGCGGTAGCAGTAGAGTCAGCTGGCTGTGGTCGTGCAGCTTGAGCACGGGTGGTCACCATAACAGGAGGAGAAACTTCATCACTCTCTTGAACCTTTGCTGGAACATGCTTAAAAATCGGGTTATCCAACACAGAGTTGCTCACCTGGGATATGTCCTTGACGATCAAGTTGGTCGGTTGTTGGTCTTCTGCCAAGTCGTTGCCTAGGAGAAGTTGCACTCCAGGCATGGGAAAAGGCTTTTCCCTGACGGCGACTTGGACTTCACCGGTCACGAAGGGACAATCCAGGTGGACTCTGGCAAGAGGATAAGGAGTAGTAGCAGTAAGGTCAGTGATGAAGACAGTCTCTCCTGTGTAGGCGACGTTGGGCACAGCTGATTTCAAGACGATCGATTGTAGAGCCGCTGTGTCCCTTAAGATCTTAAGTCCGAAACGTCCCTCTGAATCTGAACCGTGGGTAGAGATAGTTCCTGGATATAGATGTTTGCTAAAGAGAGACAGATCATTAACATGAACACCAATATTCATTACAGGCTTACCGGACTTAGGGGGAGTAGGTTTAGGCTTAGTGGGTTCTGTGTTACCTTTAGATTGGGACTTACCACATTTTTCTATGGTATGTCCATAGAGTCGACAATACCTACAGTACAGTTGAGAGGTACCTTGATCTGGGCTCACTTTCTCGTAACTGTACCAAGACTTCTTACTGGTAGGTTGTTCTGGTGTCAGCCGGTGGATGAGGCTGTAAGTGTCAGCTGACTTCGCGCATTTCACCAAATCGGTCTCTTCCTTGTCTGCTAAGTATAGGCGGACAGGAGGAGGTACACGCCTCAAGAATTCTTCAACCAACATGAGGTTGACAAGCTCTGGAAAAGTAGAGACATGTGCTGCCTCCAGCCATTTCATGAAATATCTCCGTTTGGTGTTAGCAAATTCTAAGAAGGTGGTGGTACTTGCCTTTACGTAGTCACGGAACTTTCGTCGGTAGCTTTCGGTAGAGAGAAGGTAGGCGTCCAACACAGCTTGCTTCAGGGTGGTGTAGTCGTTTTCCGATGCCAAAGTGCTGAGTGTGACTGCTGCTCTACCTGTTAAATGTACTCGGAGAAGGGTAGCCCATTGGTCGTCAGGCCAACTAAGTTGATTAGCAAGGGTCTCAAAAGTAGTGAAGAAAACATCAACCTCCGTTTCTATGAACGGGGGCATTAACTTACTTGCATGGGAGATATTGAAACTTGGAGGAAGACTAGCTGCAGCTTGTTGGAGTTGAGCTTGGTGTGCAGCGTCCCTCGTGAGTTCTCGGCCACGACAGTCTAGAGCTGTTTCTGCCTGCCGTTTGTCGTGTTCACGTTGTATCTCTAGTCGCTGTTTGTATAAGGCCAACTCACGTTCACTTTCTTCTTTCTTCAGTGCGGCCTCTCGCTCTTTGAGGTGGATTTCTTCTTTCTTGAGTAGTAGAGCTTCTTCCGCCAGAGCAGCTTCACGCTCTTGTTCTTCCTTTCTGATGGCAGCTGCTTCCTGTTGTTGCTCCCACTCGATCTTAGCAAGTTCTAGCTTGAGCTTCATGGCTGTCAAATCATGCTTATCTGAAATGGTATATTGTTCGTGAGTATCAGAATCTATCTTCTCTTCATCCAAAAGATGATCCAGTATCATATTATGTATGGAATATTTGTTAGCTCCAGGGGGAACTTCCAAATGATACTCATGTGCAAGAGTTATCAATTCGACCCTCTTAGCATGACGTAAGTTCCCTATTTCACTTTCTGGATCTGCCTTGAAAGTTTGGATACGAAACATGGTGAAAATGGCAAATATATGAGACACGAATATATTGTGAGAATATGGTGAATGTCAGAAACAGGAAACGTGGCAACTGATACCTATCCTGTGGAATTGTTAATAATTAAAGTTAATTCAAGATGGTAAATGATTAAGGTCGCAGGGAATCTTGTACCCGGTACTCACTGTGGGAGGATAAAGGCAAGAAAATCCTACTAATTAGTTGAAACTGAGTTTCGAAAGACAAGTGAAACACTAAATGGTTCCAAAGTAAATGAGGTAGTCCAAAAATGTAGTCATACCTTGCCGAGTCACTATAGAACATAAACAAGGTACCCACTGAAATTCAATATGGTACTTACAGAATTAGCGAACTTCGTGCTCAAAAGAAAGAAAGCTAATTCCCTACCTTTAGTAAGTACCATCAATTCTGACCGACGAGTAGGGGTGCGAGTGTCAACTGGTGACGAGAACTATCGGCGGGGTCCCAACTCGCCAATTAAAGTCCGTGCGAGAGGAACTTTGGCCCTCTATATCCTCCTAGAGTCGGATTGCAGAAATTAGGTGCTATTGACCCGGAGACAGACCACAGTACCAGGGTACCTATGTGATAATCTGTCAAAAATGTGAGAAGTATCTGAGGGACAAAAGATGTTAAGCACGGGTGATAACACGGAGGGAGAGACGACCAATTAAGAGTATGACTGAAGCCTACAGTCACCACGTAATCCAAAGTTGTCTCACACTCACCATATGCTACTCCCGTAATGCACAATATACACAGCACTATATAAATAATAAAAATGATTAGTGTAAATATTGAAAGCAAGGGAATGAAAGCCAAGTACGCTTACCACAATTACCAATACCTGAGTGCAGCTCCAAGGACAGGCCCCAATTATATGTGACGGTAAAGTAGTGGAGTATGGTGTTCGGCAGTCTTCCACTGGCAGATGTTAATGCGTTGTCACACATAAAAAAAAGTAAAAAAAAGAAAAAAAAAGAATGACTGCTTGTTTGATAATCTGTGGTAAGGTAAGGGAAGAGACACAAAACACAATAATAAATATTGACATTTAATAAATCTAGAAAAACAAAGTAAAATAAAGACAATTCCTTGGCTGATCAAAGGGGTAAGACAACAAGTGGAAAAATAATATAAAAAAGAATGAATTTAAGTGAACAATGGGACATGGAGGACATACAATAATGAATAATAAAGAAATGGTGCTGGGAATATATGCGCTAGCTATAAGCCTCTATTTGATCACACGAAGTGAGTCAACTAGGTGTTCATAGCGTGAGAGCACGAGATATTCTGACTGGAAGAGCTGCCAGTGATCCCGACGTTGCCTTGGCGAGGAATGTGATTGGCATAGAACTGAAGTGGTGTGTTCTCGAACGGCCAATGAGAATGCAGGAAGACTGGTCACAGGTAGTTTGGCTGGGAGTAGCAGTTGTTAGTGGGGTCGGCGCGGCGACCAGATGTGTAGGAGTGGGGGGAGGGGGGAGTTGCAGGTGCGTGGCTGGTCTTGATATATACGTTTAAGCCACTGTAAAACGTATCTTGAATATTGTGTAGAACGTGATGATAATAAGAAAGAGCAGGCTCAATCTCTGGGAAGAGATTATCGTCACAAGATGCACAGGTGTAATCCCATACGACCTGTTTACCTTCCCTCCATGGCTGCAGGGTGACTCCATCTGGGCGTTTTTGGCTGTTGTCAGGTCTGCACAACTGGGGTTCTCTTTGTGCTGGACACCCAGCTGTAGCCAAACTTCTCTTGATGATGTCATTGACTGCTTTGTGTCTGGCAATCTTTCCCTGTGTCTTACGACAGATGAGACCATAGCTGCCGTATTGGTCTGCCTGTGCATGGCCGCAAACACACCGGTGTTCGGTGGAGATAGGGGCGGCAAGGTGCAGAGCAACACCAATACTTAGGGCCCGATGGTCCAGGCGGGTGCCCAAGGCGGAATTAGGGACTGCCAACAGGAAGTCCCCAGCATGGGGGGCTTGCACAGCAAGGAGACGCACTCTGTCCTTCTGAGAAGCTACGTCCAGCAATGATTTGGCGATGTTCTCCACTATGGGGCTATCCCATTTGGCCTGTTTACCGTCGTTTGGAAAAGTTGGTCGGGTGTGTGAATTGGCGAGAGTGTCCCACTGACCAGCTCCTTCCACAAATTTGGGACCACGAATCCCAATGGAGTTCCTTAGGTATTCTGGAAGTATTTCCTTCACTAATTCACTTGTAGCACTGGTCGAGGATAAGAATGCCGGCAATGCTAACTGTGTCGCCTTGCGAATACCTATACCCCCGAGTCTAACTGGGAGCATTGCTTGGTCCCACTGGTCATCTTGCAGGGAGAGGTTTAACACTTTCATAGTTATTGTCTTTAGGAGTGAGTCGTATTCCGTTTATTTTGGGCTGTCAAAGGAAGGAGCACTCCTGAGGAAATAGGTAAGTCTGGGCAAGGCCAGGCACCTTGTAAGAAGGTACAAAGGATCGTGAGCATCCAAAGCCCCTATTTACGCCTCCATCCTCCTCAGGTCTTTAAGCTTTTCTTCGAGGACTACCTCAATGGCGTTCGAGCCCAGAGGTGCCCCTAGCAGCACACTGTCGGTGGGAGCGATCACTTGGGCTCCTGGCAATAAGATTCGTACTGCATCTATGATTGGTTGGCTGGACGAGATGATTTCACACTTTGATGGATTTAGTGTAAGGCCTAACTCCTCTCCCCTATATTTCACTAGCTGAAGATATCCTAGCAGGGATTCTTGTGTCACTGCCAGGGTGCCATCGTCCAGAAACAAGATGTTGAATTCGCTGGACAACCTGCTTGTGACCTCCTTAGCTGCCATGCAGAAAAGGAAAGGGGCAAGTGGGTCTCTCTGCTGGACACCTTCTGCGGAAACAACTTCATGTTCCCCAAACAACAGTGTCGATTCCCTACTGTACCCTGCTGAAACGAAAGGAAGTAGACAAGGAAAGCTGGTTCAAACTGCTTCCAGTACCACATCGCTTTTTACCTGGTTGAAGGCATTTTTAAAGTCTAATTTAATTAATGCCTTATTATCTGGGAGGTCCTTGATATAGGCTCGTGCTGCATGAGCTGCTGCTTCACAGCCATGGGGGGACACCAAAACCTAGTTGATGGGGTCGAAGCATCGTTGCAGCGTCTATGCTGATTTTTCTGACAGCTGCCCTAGCAACAAGGCGCCGAAGTGTGTTGCCCACGGCAATAGGTCTGACTCCACCATCCTTCTTCTTAAGGGCACAAACGGATGCTCCAAATAAGAAGGGTTTAATTGTATCTGGGATCAACCCGGAGAGACAGTCGTTGACAAACTTCGTGATCTCTGACAGTAGTGTCTCGGCAACTCCGCCGAGAACTGGGTTTGTCATCTCCTTGAGGTGCTGAGGTCTTACTCCAGTGTATCCCCCTGCTGAGCCTAGTGGAAATGACATGATGGCTTTGTATACCTCTGATGCTTGGAGGAATAGAGGTCCCATGTCTGGGACATTTGTGTCCCTAGCAGTGGGTTCCCATGGTACTCTGGGAGGGTGCTTCTCTCTCTCTGTGAGTCGGCAGTTGCTGTATCTCTAGGGGCGATTGTTTCTTCACTGGTAAGTAACCTAATTGCCCCTACCGTGTTGCCCTCTTCAATTTTCTTGGTCACTTGTGTTCCAAGCTTAAAATTATCATTGGAACTCTTGGGTCTTCCACGACGGTTTTTGCGTTGAGGAGGGATGGGGATCAAGTTGTCAGCTCTGGGGAAATTATTTATTGCCCTAGTGACTGATGAGGCTAGTGACTTGCCTCCTCTTGCAGGTGCGCCTAAGCAAATATTGCTAAACAGGAGCAAATTATGCCATGCTTTGATGGTGGCTGCAGCATTAAGATTTTCAGACCGTTCATTCACTTTCCTTAGAAGGTCTGTATATTTCCCTGCTGCAAATGGACGCGCTGCTTTAGGAATGTGGGGAAGAGTTCTGGTGGTGGATGTTTTGATGGCCCCCAGGAGGTGGTCTGATGACATGAAATTTGCTATGATGTGTGGGGGTGCCGGGGGGACCTGTGGGCCTTCCCTCTCTACAGGTACCGTCCATGAACTCTCACAGCCGTTGTGCTGAAGTAGGGTTCCATCGGTTCTAAGGCTGTGAAATTCGTCAAAAACCCGACACGTTCCACTGCGTCAGGGTGCGCCTCTGGGGTACATTGTTCCCAGGACCGTGTTCATGGCTGAGGGGTTATTGGTTAGTTGGGGAGTCCCCTCCGTCCCCCGGGCGGGCTGTGACATATAGGCGTGGCGTAGGAGGGTGGACACGGGTGGTGGCGGCAGGGGTAGTTAGCTGTCACTCGCACTCACCACTCATGTGGGTTCTTGTGTCTCCCTCCCTTTTGGGAGGAACATGAATGCTTGCTGTGACCTGCGCCATATCTGGGTGCATATATATATATATATATATATATATATATATATATATATATATATATGCCCAAGATAACCATCCTGGTGCCGGCGGGGAAGTGGTTCATATAGCCTCGGCTATCACTTCCTTTTGTCCGGTCGTGATGGTCAAGTGGTTTAAGGCATCCCTGTACATACCAGTTGCGTTGCTCCTGGGAGTATGGGTTCGAGTCACTTCTGGGGTGTGAGTTTTCAGTATATATATATATATATATATATATATATATATATATATATATATATATATATATATTAAATATGACCGAAAAAGTAAGATTAATAATTCTAACACGAATTTTCTCGATTTTCCTTATGTTTCTTTTTACTGGTGACGGTAAATGAAAAATCAATTCTCCAAAATTCGTTTTTATTTCTAGTCTGACGCGACACTTGAGCCCGTTTCATAAAACTTATTACATTTTCAAACACTTTAGTTTATCAACACACAACTTATGCCTGAAACAACATTGGCTCTTATACCTGCATTTGAGTGAGGTGATGTAATACAATAATAGGGTGAAAAACAAACTTTCAACAAAACACAGAACACAGAATAATGGATATAGAAGTTGGGTACAAGTAGAACTGCAGTAGGCCTATTGGCCCATATTTCTTGATGTTTCTATATTGGAGCGGAGTCTTGAAGTGGGTAGAATATAGTTGTGCGTTAATTGGCTGTTGATTGCTGGTGTTGACTTCTTGATGTGTAGTGCCTCGCAGATGTCAAGCCGCCTGCTGTCGCTGTATCTATCAATGATTTCTGTGTTGTTTGTTAAGATTTCTCTGGTGATGGTTTGGTTGTGGGAAGAGAATATATGTTCCTTAATGGAGCCCTGTTGCTTATGCATCGTTAAACGCCTGGAAAGAGATGTTGTTGTCTTGCCTATATACTGAGTTTTTTGAGGCTTACAGTCCCCAAGAGGGCATTTGAAGGCATAGACGACGTTTGTCTCTTTTAGAGCGTTCTGCTCCGTGTCTGGAGAGTTTCTCATGAGTAGGCTGGCCGTTTTTTAGGTTTTATAGTAAATCGTTAGTTGTATCTTCTGGTTTTTGTCTGTAGGGATAACATTTCTATTAACAATATCTTTCAGAACCCTTTCCTCCGTTTTATGAGCTGTGGAGAAGAAGTTCCTGTAAAATAGTCTAATAGGGGGTATAGGTGTTGTATTAGTTGTCTCTTCAGAGGTTGCATGGCGTTTCACTTTCCTTCTTATGATATCTTCAATGAAACCATTGGAGAAGCCGTTGTTGACTAGGACCTGCCTTACCCTACAGAGTTCTTCGTCGACTTGCTTCCATTCTGAGCTGTGGCTGAGAGCACGGTCGACATAAGCGTTAACAACACTCCTCTTGTACCTGTCTGGGCAGTCACTGTTGGCATTTAGGCACATTCCTATGTTTGTTTCCTTGTGTAGACTGCAGTGTGGAAACCTCCGCTCCTTTCCATGACTGTTACATCTAGAAAGGGTAGCTTCCCATCCTTCTCCATCTCGTAAGTGAAACGCAACACAGAATTCTGCTCAAACGCCTCTTTCAGCTCCTGCAGATGTCTGACATCAAGTACCTGTTTAAAAATGTCGTCAACATACCTGCAGTATATGGCCGGTTTCAAGTTCAAGTCGACTAAGACTTTTTTCTCGATAGTACCCATGTAGAAGTTCGCAAACAGGACACCTAGGGGAGAACCCATGGCGACCCCATCTACTTGCTTATACATGTGCCCATCCGGGCTCAAGAAGGGTGCCTCCTTAGTACAAGCTTGAAGTAGTTTCCTCAGGATATTTTCTAGTATGTCAAGAGGAGTACAGGCCGGATCACGATACACTCGGTCCATTATCATTCCGATTGTTTCATCCACAGGTACGTTGGTAAACAGTGATTCTACGTCCAACGAGGCTCTTATCCCTGTGGCCCGTGTTCCCGCAGTAAGTCAACAAATTCCTTCGGGACTTCAGGCTGAAGACGCAAGGGACATAAGGAGTCAGTAAGCCGTTGAGTCGTTTCGCCAGTCTGTACGTGGGTGTGGGTATCTGGCTGATGATTGGCCGAAGTGGGTTACCAGGCTTATGTGTCTTGACATTTCCATACGCATATCCAGGTTTATATTCCCCAATAATTATTGGCAGGTGGAGTCCGGATTTCTTGGCATTCACAGTTTCAATCAATTTGCTAACCTTTGCTTTCAATTCGGCTGTAGTGTCCTTCGTTACCTTTTGGAATTTAGTTGGTCAGAGAGTATGAGGTTCATTTTCGCCAGATATCGTTTCGTTTTTCTTAAGGATGACGTATACTGGCGACTTGTCGCCT
>WNGS01048731.1:0-11277 GCA_020271785.1 Procambarus virginalis | reverse complement strand
ATTTTGGCATCGTCCGCAAACACTGAGAGAAATTAATCGATACCCTCAGGGATCATTTACATATATCAGAAACAAGATAGTACCGAGTATAGACCCTGTGGGACTCCACTGGTGACTTCACGCCAATCGGAGGTCTCACCCCTCACCTTAACTCTCTCCTTCCTATTGCTTAGGTACTCCCTTATCCACTGGAGTACTTACCAGCTACACCTGACTGTCTCTCCAGCTTATGTACCAGCCTCTATGCGGCACTGTGTCAAAGGCTTTCCGACAATCCAAGAAAATGCAGTCCGCCAGCCCTCTCTTTCTTGCTTAATCTTTGTCACCTGATCGTAGAATTCTATCAAGCCTGTAAGGCAAGATTTACCCTCCCTGAACCCATGTTGGCGATTTGTCACGAAGTCCCTTCTCTCCCCATGTATTACCAGGTTTTTTCTCTCGATCTTCTCCATCATCTTGCATGGTATACAAGTCAAGGACACTGGCCTGTAGTTCAGTGCCTCTTGCCTGTCGCCCTTTTTGTATATTGGGACCACATTTGCCCTCTTCCATATTTCTGGTAGGTCTCCAGTGATTTACTATACACTATGGAGATTGGCAAGCAAAGTGCCTCTGCACACTCCTTCAGTATCCATGGTGAGGTGCCGTCTGGACAAACAGCCTTTCAAACATCCAGATCCAGCAGGTGTTTCTCTTGACCTCCTCTCTCGTAATTTCGAACTCTTCCAAGGCCGCCTGGTTCACCTCCCTTTCTCCTAGCACAGTGACCTCACCTTGTTCTATTGTGAAGACCTCCTGGAACCTCTTGTTGAGTTCTTCACACACCCCTTTGTCAATCTCTGTATACCTGTCCTCGCCTGTTCTAACCTTTAATACCTGTTCTTTCATTGTTGTTTTCCTTCTGACGTGACTGTGGAGTAGCTTTGGTTCGGTCTTGGCTTTGTTTGCTATATAATTTTCAAAACTTTTCTCTGTTTCTCTATCATCTATCATGTGTGTGTATGTGTGTGTGTGTGTTGTGTGGTGTGTGTGTGTGTGTGTGTGGTGTGTGTGTGTGTGTGTGTGTTGTGTGGTGTGTGTGTGTGTGTGTCTCTGTAATATATAATATATATATATATATATATATATATATATTATATAATATATATATATCTATATATATATATATATATATATTATATATATATATATATATATATATATTAGGGTACCACCTCTGGTGCAATTGCAGGGACCCACATCCTCGAAGAAGAAAACAAAAGAGCATTCAGAGAAGATTTTGTGGATTCCCACTGAATACTTTATTCTTTTTCTCTCTACCACCCCTATTATTTTTTTTGTATGTTTAGTTTTAATTTATTGCAATGCTACAGCTTACACAGTTCACACACACACACACACAATATATAACAATTAAACAATCAGTGATCGAAGACCTCGTCCAGCTCCTCGGAGGTTAGGTGCATACCAGGATACAGCACGCATTTCCCCTCTGAACTGCGACACTGATGCGCTGGATCAGGAAACTGGCTGCTCTTGGGTCTCTAGTTTTCCCATGAGTTCCTTACCAACCTCCTTTAAAAACTTGAGTGCACATTTACCCTAGGCGCCCAGAGTCTCTGAGCCTATCGGCACGAACCTGTAACAACGTTCTAGGTCTCTGTACTTGTTGATTTTCTGGGTCTCCCCGAAGGTGGCTGTCCCACCTCCCTCCGCTGAGCTGTAACATAAATTGGTATCAGCCAATGTAGATTGTGACGGTAAAGTAGTGGAGTATGGTGTTCGGCAGTCTTCCACTGGCAGATGTTAATGCGTTGTCACACATAAAAAAAGTAAAAAAAGAAAAAAAAAGAATGACTGCTTGTTTGATAATCTGTGGTAAGGTAAGGGAAGAGACACAAAACACAATAATAAATATTGACATTTAATAAATCTAGAAAAACAAAGTAAAATAAAGACAATTCCTTGGCTGATCAAAGGGGTAAGACAACAAGTGGAAAAATAATATAAAAAAGAATGAATTTAAGTGAACAATGGGACATGGAGGACATACAATAATGAATAATAAAGAAATGGTGCTGGGAATATATGCGCTAGCTATAAGCCTCTATTTGATCACACGAAGTGAGTCAACTAGGTGTTCATAGCGTGAGAGCACGAGATATTCTGACTGGAAGAGCTGCCAGTGATCCCGACGTTGCCTTGGCGAGGAATGTGATTGGCATAGAACTGAAGTGGTGTGTTCTCGAACGGCCAATGAGAATGCAGGAAGACTGGTCACAGGTAGTTTGGCTGGGAGTAGCAGTTGTTGGTGGGGTCGGCGCGGCGACCAGATGTTTAGGAGTGGGGGGAGGGGGGAGTTGCAGGTGCGTGGCTGGTCTTGATATATACGTTTAAGCCACTGTAAAACGTATCTTGAATATTGTGTAGAACGTGATGATAATAAGAAAGAGCAGGCTCAATCTCTGGGAAGAGATTATCGTCACAAGATGCACAGGTGTAATCCCATATGACCTGTTTACCTTCCCTCCATGGCTGCAGAGTGACTCCATCTGGGCGTTTTTGGCTGTTGTCAGGTCTGCACAACTGGGGTTCTCTTTGTGCTGGACACCCAGCTGTAGCCAAACTTCTCTTGATGATGTCATTGACTGCTTTGTGTCTGGCAATCTTTCCCTGTGTCTTACGACAGATCAGACCATAGCTGCCGTATTGGTCTGCCCGTGCATGGCCGCAAACACACCGGTGTTCGGTGGAGATAGGGGCAGCAAGGTGCAGAGCAACACCAATACTTAGGGCCCGATGGTCCAGGCGGGTGCCCAAGGCAGAATTAGGGACTGCCAACAGGAAGTCCCCAACATGGGGGGCTTGCACAGCTAGGAGACGCGCTCTGTCCTTCTGAGAAGCTACGTCCAGCAATGATTTGGCGATGTTCTCCACTATGGGGCTATCCCATTTGGCCTGTTTACCGTCGTTTGGAAAAGTTGGTCGGGTGTGTGAATTGGCGAGAGTGTCCCACTGACCAGCTCCTTCCACAAATTTGGGACCACGAATCCCAATGGAGTTCCTTAGGTATTCTGGAAGTATTTCCTTCACTAATTCACTTGTAGCACTGGTCGAGGATAAGAATGCCGGCAATGCTAACTGTGTCGCCTTGCGTATACCTATACCCCGAGTCTAACTGGGAGCATTGCTTGGTCCCACTGGTCATCTTGCAGGGAGAGGTTTAACACTTTCATAGTTATTGTCTTTAGGAGTGAGTCGTATTCCGTTTATTTTGGGCTGTCAAAGGAAGGAGCACTCCTGAGGAAATAGGTAAGTCTGGGCAAGGCCAGGCACCTTGTAAGAAGGTACAAAGCATCGTGAGCATCCAAAGCCCCTATTTACGCCTCCATCCTCCTCAGGTCTTTAAGCTTTTCTTCGAGGACTACCTCAATGGCGTTCGAGCCCAGAGGTGCCCCTAGCAGCACACTGTCGGTGGGAGCGATCACTTGGGCTCCTGGCAATAAGATTCGTACTGCATCTATGATTGGTTGGCTGGACGAGATGATTTCACACTTTGATGGATTTAGTGTAAGGCCTAACTCCTCTCCCCTATATTTCACTAGCTGAAGATATCCTAGCAGGGATTCCTGTGTCCCTGCCAGGGTGCCATCGTCCAGTAACAAGATGTTGAATTCGCTGGACAACCTGCTTGTGACCTCCTTAGCTGCCATGCAGAAAAGGAAAGGGGCAAGTGGGTCTCCCTGCTGGACACCTTCTGCGGAAACAACTTCATGTTCCCCAAACAACAGTGTCGATTCCCTACTGTACCCTGCTGAAACGAAAGGAAGTAGACAAGGAAAGCTGGTTCGAACTGCTTCCAGTACCACATCCCTTTTTACCTGGTTGAAGGCATTTTTAAAGTCTAATTTAATTAATGCCTTATTATCTGGGAGGTCCTTGATATAGGCTCGTGCTGCATGAGCTGCTGCTTCACAGCCATAGGGGACACCAAAACCTAGTTGATGGGGTCGAAGCATCGTTGCAGCGTCTATGCTGATTTTTCTGACAGCTGGCCTAGCAACAAGGCGCCGAAGTGTGTTGCCCACGGCAATAGGTCTGACTCCACCATCCTTCTTCTTAAGGGCACAAACGGATGCTCCAAATAAGAAGGGTTTAATTGTATCTGGGATCAACCCGGAGAGACAGTCGTTGACAAACTTCGTGATCTCTGACAGTAGTGTCTCGGCAACTCCGCCGAGAACTGGGTTTGTCATCTCCTTGAGGTGCTGAGGTCTTACTCCAGTGTATCCCCCCCTGCTGAGCCTAGTGGAAATGACATGATGGCTTTGTATACCTCTGATGCTTGGAGGAATAGAGGTCCCATGTCTGGGACATTTGTGTCCTAAGCAGTGGGTTCCCATGGTACTCTGGGAGGGTGCTTCTCTCTCTCTGTGAGTCGGCAGTTGCTGTATCTCTAGGGGCGATTGTTTCTTCACTGGTAAGTAACCTAATTGCCCCTACCGTGTTGCCCTCTTCAATTTTCTTGGTCACTTGTGTTCCAAGCTTAAAATTATCATTGGAACTCTTGGGTCTTCCACGACGGTTTTTGCGTTGAGGAGGGATGGGGATCAAGTTGTCAGCTCTGGGGAAATTATTTATTGCCCTAGTGACTGATGAGGCTAGTGACTTGCCTCCTCTTGCAGGTGCGCCTAAGCAAATATTGCTAAACAGGAGCAAATTATGCCATGCTTTGATGGTGGCTGCAGCATTAAGATTTTCAGACCGTTCATTCACTTTCCTTAGAAGGTCTGTATATTTCCCTGCTGCAAATGGACGCGCTGCTTTAGGAATGTGGGGAAGAGTTCTGGTGGTGGATGTTTTGATGGCCCCCAGGAGGTGGTCTGATGACATGAAATTTGCTATGATGTGTGGGGGTGCCGGGGGGACCTGTGGGCCTTCCCTCTCTACAGGTACCGTCCATGAACTCTCACAGCCGTTGTGCTGAAGTAGGGTTCCATCGGTTCTAAGGCTGTGAAATTCGTCAAAAACCCGACACGTTCCACTGCGTCAGGGTGCGCCTCTGGGGTACATTGTTCCCAGGACCGTGTTCATGGCTGAGGGGTTATTGGTTAGTTGGGGGAGTCCCCTCCGTCCCCCGGGCGGGCTGTGACATATAGGCGTGGCGTAGGAGGGTGGACACGGGTAGTGGCGGCAGGGGTAGTTAGCTGTCACTCGCACTCACCACTCATGTGGGTTCTTGTGTCTCCCTCCCTTTTGGGAGGAACATGAATGCTTGCTGTGACCTGCGCCATATCTGGGTGCATATATATATATATATATATATATATATATATATATATATATATATATATATATATATATATATATATATATATATATATGCCCAAGATAACCATCCTGGTGCCGGCGGGGAAGTGGTTCATATAGCCTCGGCTATCACTTCCTTTTGTCCGGTCGTGATGGTCAAGTGGTTTAAGGCATCCCTGTACATACCAGTTGCGTTGCTCCTGGGAGTATGGGTTCGAGTCACTTCTGGGGTGTGAGTTTTCAGTTATATATATATATATATATATATATATATATATATATATATATATATATATATATATATATATATATATATATTAAATATGACCGAAAAAGTAAGATTAATAATTCTAACACGAATTTTCTCGATTTTCCTTATGTTTCTTTTTACTGGTGACGGTAAATGAAAAATCAATTCTCCAAAATTCGTTTTTATTTCTAGTCTGACGCGACACTTGAGCCCGTTTCATAAAACTTATTACATTTTCAAACACTTTAGTTTATCAACACACAACTTATGCCTGAAACAACATTGGCTCTTATACCTGCATTTGAGTGAGGTGATGTAATACAATAATAGGGTGAAAAACAAACTTTCAACAAAACACAGAACACAGAATAATGGATATAGAAGTTGGGTACAAGTAGAACTGCAGTAGGCCTATTGGCCCATATTTCTTGATGTTTCTATATTGGAGCGGAGTCTTGAAGTGCGTAGAATATAGTTGTGCGTTAATTGGCTGTTGATTGCTGGTGTTGACTTCTTGATGTGTAGTGCCTCGCCGATGTCAAGCCGCCTGCTGTCGCTGTATCTATCAATGATTTCTGTGTTGTTTGTTAAGATTTCTCTGGTGATGGTTTGGTTGTGGGAAGAGAATATATGTTCCTTAATGGAGCCCTGTTGCTTATGCATCGTTAAACGCCTGGAAAGAGATGTTGTTGTCTTGCCTATATACTGAGTTTTTTGAGGCTTACAGTCCCCAAGAGGGCATTTGAAGGCATAGACGACGTTTGTCTCTTTTAGAGCGTTCTGCTCCGTGTCTGGAGAGTTTCTCATGAGTAGGCTAGCCGTTTTTTTGGTTTTATAGTAAATCGTTAGTTGTATCTTCTGGTTTTTGTCTGTAGGGATAACATTTCTATTAACAATATCTTTCAGAACCCTTTCCTCCGTTTTATGAGCTGTGGAGAAGAAGTTCCTGTAAAATAGTCTAATAGGGGGTATAGGTGTTGTATTAGTTGTCTCTTCAGAGGTTGCATGGCGTTTCACTTTCCTTCTTATGATATCTTCAATGAAACCATTGGAGAAGCCGTTGTTGACTAGGACCTGCCTTACCCTACAGAGTTCTTCGTCGACTTGCTTCCATTCTGAGCTGTGGCTGAGAGCACGGTCGACATAAGCGTTAACAACACTCCTCTTGTACCTGTCTGGGCAGTCACTGTTGGCATTTAGGCACATTCCTATGTTTGTTTCCTTTGTGTAGACTGCAGTGTGGAAACCTCCGCTCCTTTCCATGACTGTTACATCTAGAAAGGGTAGCTTCCCATCCTTCTCCATCTCATAAGTGAAACGCAACACAGAATTCTGCTCAAACGCCTCTTTCAGCTCCTGCAGATGTCTGACATCAAGTACCTGTTTAAAAATGTAGTCAACATACCTGCAGTATATGGCCGGTTTCAAGTTCAAGTCGACTAAGACTTTTTTCTCGATAGTACCCATGTAGAAGTTCGCAAACAGGACACCTAGGGGAGAACCCATGGCGACCCCATCTACTTGCTTATACATGTGCCCATCCGGGCTCAAGAAGGGTGCCTCCTTAGTACAAGCTTGAAGTAGTTTCCTCAGGATATTTTCTAGTATGTCAAGAGGAGTACAGGCCGGATCACGATACACTCGGTCCATTATCATTCCGATTGTTTCATCCACAGGTACGTTGGTAAACAGTGATTCTACGTCCAACGAGGCTCTTATCCCTGTGGCCCGTGTTCCCGCAGTAAGTCAACAAATTCCTTCGGGGACTTCAGGCTGAAGACGCAAGGGACATAAGGAGTCAGTAAGCCGTTGAGTCGTTTCGCCAGTCTGTACGTGGGTGTGGGTATCTGGCTGATGATTGGCCGAAGTGGGTTACCAGGCTTATGTGTCTCGACATTTCCATACGCATATCCAGGTTTATATTCCCCAATAATTTTGGCAGGTGGAGTCCGGATTTCTTGGCATTCACAGTTTCAATCAATTTGCTAACCTTTGCTTTCAATTCGGCTGTAGTGTCCTTCGTTACCTTTTGGAATTTAGTTTGGTCAGAGAGTATGAGGTTCATTTTCGCCAGATATTCGTTTTTCTTAAGGATGACGTATATTGGCGACTTGTCGCCTCTCCTGACAACTATCTCTTTGTTCTCACGAAGGCTCTTAGCTGCCGCTTTGAGCTTGGGGTTCAGTATGGTGCTTCTGTAGTTGCCTCGATTCTTTCCTCCTTCTGCAATAGGTTCTGCTTGTAAGGTGTCTTTGGTGGTGACCTTCTTTTGTGCTTCGAGGTCAAATATGTCGTCCAACAGGATCTCCAACTCCACTTTCCAGGCCAACGCACTTGGTCTGGACATAACGTGACAGTTTATACCCAGAATTAGGAGAGTGACTTGGTCCACAGTGAGGTTGATTCCTGCAAGGTTCAGGAAGCCGTCTCTTTGTCGTGGAATTGCCATAGGTCCTCCATATAATGTTGTTAGTTTCTTGATTATCCTTGTTCCGTGCTGAGGTGATGTCGGTCTGTGAGGATGTCGAGGTGTTGTTCGATGCGGATTCGGAGACTTTCGTCGATGTTGCGGCAACATCGACGAAAGTCTCCGACCTCGAAGCACAAAAAAGTGCCCTCGAAGCACAAAAGAAGGTCACCACCATAGACACCTTACAAGCAGAACTTATTGCAGAAGGAGGAAAGAATCGAGGCAACTACAGAAGCACCATACTGACCCCCGAGCTCAAAGCGGCAGCTAAGAGCCTTCGTGAGAACAAGGAGATAGTTGTCAGGAGAGGCGACAAGTCGCCAATATACGTCATCCTTAAGAAAGACGAATATCTGGCGAAAATGAACCTCATACTCTCTGACCAAACTAAATTCCAAAGGGTAACGAAGGAAACTACAGCCGAATTGAAAGCAAAGGTCAACAAATTGATTGAAACTGTGAATGCCAAGAAATCCGGACTCCACCTGCCAAAGATTATTGGGGAATATAAACCTGGATATGCGTATGGAAATGTCAAGACACATAAGCCTGGTAACCCACTTCGGCCAATCATCAGCCAGATACCCACACCCACATACAGACTGGCGAAACGACTCAACGGCTTACTGACTCCTTATGTCCCTTGCGCCTTCAGCCTGAAGTCCCCGAAGGAATTTGTTGACTTACTGCGGGAACATGGGCCACAGGGATAAGAGCCTCGTTGGACGTAGAATCACTGTTTACCAACGTACCTGTGGATGAAACAATCGGGATGATTATGGACCGAGTGTATCGTGATCGGGCCTGTACTCCTCTTGACATACCAGAAACTATCCTGAGGAAACTACTCCAAGCTTGTACTAAGGAGGCACCCTTCTTGAGCCCGGATGGGCACATGTATAAGCAAGTAGATGGGGTCGCCATGGGTTCTCCCCTAGGTGTCCTTTTTGCGAACTTCTACATGGGTACTATCAAGAAAAAATGCCCACTTGGGGACTGTAAGCCTCAAAGAACTCAGTATATAGGCAAGACAACAACATCTCTTTCCAGGCGATTAACGATGCATAAGCAACAGGGCTCTATCAAGGAAACATATAATCTCTTCCCACAACCAGACCATCACCAGAGAAGTCTTAACAAAAAATACGGGAATCATCGATGGATACAGCGATAGCAGGCGGCTTGATATCTGCGAGGCACTACACATTAAGAAGTCAACACCAGCAATCAACATCCAATTAACGCACAATTACATTCTACCCACTTCAAGACTCCGCTCCAATATAGAAGCATCTAGAAATATGGGCCAAAAGACCCTCTGCAGTTACTTCTATTCTTCCCTTTAGCTTATACCCATTGTTTCGTGTTCTGCGTTGTGTTGAAAGTTTGTTTTCAGCTCATCCAAACAATTGTAACATATCACCTAACCCAAATGCAGGTATAAAATCGAAGCTGTTTAACTCTGTTCAGTTATAGTTGTGTGTGTGTAAACTAAAGTCTTTGAAAATGTAATAAGTTTTACGAAACGCGCTCAAGTGTCACGTCTGACTAGAAATAAAAAAGAATTTGGAGAACTGATTTTTCAATTACCATCGACAGTAAAAAGAAACATAAGAAATATAGAGATAATTCGTGTTAGAATTATTAATCTTACTTTTCCGGTCATATTTAATAATATATGTCTACAGGAAAGACTGCTACCAAAATAATTCTAATATCTATATATATATATATATATATATATATACTATATATCTATATATCGATATAGATATATATTATATATAATGTATATATATAATATATATATTATATACTATATATTTTTTATATTATCTATATATATATCTATATATATATATATTATATATATATATACAGCTGGGTCCGCACAAAGGGAACCCCAGTTGTGCAGACCTGACAACAGCCAAAAACGCCCAGTTGTGGAGTCACCCTGCAGCCGTGGAGGGAAGGTAAGCAGGTCGTGTGGGATACACGTGTGCATCTACATTGGCCGATACCTATCTACGTTACAGCACAGCGAGGGAGCGGGGCGGCCACCTTCAGGGAGACCCAGAAATCTATCAAGTACAGAGACCTAGAACGTGTTACAGTTCGTGCCGATAGACTCTGAGACTCTGGGCGCCTGGGTAAATGTGCACTTAAGTTCCTGAAGAGTGGGCGAGGAACTCATTGGGAAAGACTAAGACCACAACGGCCAGTTTCTGTTCAAGCGCCTGAGTGTCGCTATCAGAGGGAAATGCGTGCTGTATCTTGGTACGCACCCGACCCTGAAGAGCTGGACGAGGTCTCGAACACTGATTGGTATATTGTTATATAAGTGTGTGTTTTTCTGTAAACTGTAGCATTGCAATAAAATCAAATACAAAAAATATTAAAAAAAAAATAGGGGAGGTAGGAGAGGAAAAGATAAGTATTCAGTGAGAATCCACAAGGTCTTCTCTGAACACTATATATTTCTTCTTCGAGGATGTGGGTCCCTTTAATCAAACCAGTGGTGGTACCCCTAAATATATATATATCATATATATATATAATATATATATATATATATATATATATATATATATATATATATATATGTATGTTGTTGTAACCTTTAAAATACACATGTATGTGTATTTTGTTTTGTATGTTTTGTAACCTTGTATTTTGTAACCTTTAAAACACACAATAAAGCATAAAAAAAAGGAAGGGGGCTGGTTGGAGAAAAGCACACAGAAACTGTATTGCAGGGGACCTACCATTCCCTCCAATGCGATTAGTGTGCTTGTCCTCTGTCTATGGGTCCCCCTTCTTCCAGCAGAGGTGGGTACTCCCTTCTATATATATATATATATATATAGTCGCTATATCTCATATTATACTACAGGGTGATCGATAATATATATATATATATATAATATATATATTACTATATATATTATAATGGTATATATATATATATATAACTATATATACATGTGTGTATATCACGAAAATAACACACTGTGATTAAAATGTGACAAGTTCAGACCACGGAGGAAAAGGTCCACGGAAGGTTCCTCTGTGGTCTGACATTGTCATATATTATACATATATATATGTATATATGAGTCAGTACCTGGTAGCCAGAACGCACTTCTCAGCCTATATGCAAAGCCCGATTTGCCTAATAAGCCAAGTTTTTCATGAATTAATTGGTTTTTCGACTAACCCTAACATACCCAACCTAACATAACCTCAA